>VWYN01016983.1:0-27540 GCA_013400075.1 Hippolais icterina | reverse complement strand
CAGAGATGTTTTTCTCTTTTCTGGAGGATGAATCCACCCCCAGCCCTCCCGCCCTTTCGCCTTCCTTTCAGCAGCTGCTGGAGCTGGTGCTACAGTTGCAGTTTATTTGCAGTAAGATCCCCGCGAAGGAAAAGGGAGAGCACTTGGAGAAGAAAAGGATGGCAGTCCTCAAGGACTTCGTGACTCCTAGTTCAGCTCAGATCTAGGTCCAAGGGAAGTAAAAAATAAATATTCTTAATTATTTGCTATTCTCACCAGCTCTCTGAAAGGGGCCAAAGGGCTGAAAAGTGGAAGAAAAAGTTACTGTGGGTTCAGTAATACAATTTTCTGTTTGTCAGGCAGCACTTACCAGGAGCCCTGAGAAGAGGTACCCAACCCCTGGCATCCTGTGCTCCTCTGGCTGGGTTTGCACTGGTGCAAGCTGTACATTACCAGCAGAAATTCTTGAAGCCTAAATGTCTGCCAGATCACCTGGAAGCCTGAGCCCTTCCCAACAACCCTGGAGGCAAGGAAGCAGGATGCTATTCTAATGTAGAAGACACTTTTACACACAGCATCTGCTTGAGCAATCTAAAGTGGCACTCAGCTTCCCTGGCAGCTTTGCAAGCACCAGGGAAAATATACCGAAGAGATATTTTTAAATGTTGGAAGAATTGCCTCTTCACAGATGGAAAGCAGGTAAGGAGGTGGCCCTGCTGCCCTCATCTTTTGTGCAACTAAGTGGCTGGCAGGGCATCAGAGGACCTCTGAACCCACTGCTTTGTGTATCCACAGGGACCCTTGTGACTAAATGGAAGGAGAAGCTTATCTGGAGATGTTGGGAAGCAGAGCTTCCCACATCAGTGATGCCTCTTGTCACCATTTATATACTGCAGAAAGAGGGTGCTCAGGGACTCTAAGGGAGCTACAGTGCCTAGGAGGGTTTTAGTGGGATTTGTAGCTCCCTCACCTTCCCCCAGTCTCACCCTGTCCTTCTTTCAGCTGTGGGTCCTCTCTGCTGAGTGGTCTCTACCAAAGGGCTCCTCTGAAACAAGAGGTCTTGCTGCATCTGGCTGTCAAAGTCCCCTTTACTGACTGTGGCAGCAGTGACACTTAATGCTCCCCAGCCTTGCAAAGGCAACAGCTTTGAGATTCAGTCCACCACAAGGATGGAGCAGTGGGCTTACACTGCCATAAGCACGGACAGATGGTGAGGACGAGCATGTTGCTCAGGTATAAACAGCAAGAGGTGATAGGAAAGGTTGTGTGTGGCTGCTGAGGGAGACCTGCTACAAGCAATTGCCTGTAAAAACTCCAGGATGAGTTTGCAAGGTTGATAGTCAGAGTAATAATGTTCTCCTGTTCCCATGGGACAGGAATTTGCCCCATGGCAGATCTCAGCCTCAGTTCTGCAAGATGAACATGCATCTGGCTGTGTAAAATGTAGCTGGATCTCATTCATGCTTGGGTCAGCTGCAGGGCTGGGGCCAATGCCTGGACCCCCTCACCGCCACACAGTTCCTTGCCATGGAGCATCACTGCAGCCTCTGCTGCCTTTCCACTTCTCCTAGTTGTGCCCAACATCTTCTCTTCTCTTCTCTTTCATCTTCTCTGAAAACTTTGCCTGCCTCTCCAACTCTGAAGTGAACGGTTTATTCTTCATTTTCATAATTAATGCTATTCCTATTATTAAAGCCTACCAAGAATCTGCCTTTGAGGTGATGAAAGGAGATGATGGCTAAATATGTGGCATTGGGCTAAATATGTGGGGTTGGGCAGGCCCTACCCTACAGGCTTGATAGCCAGTGGTGCGCATCTTCCCTGACTTGGAGGTGTGCTGGCTGCAGTTCTGATTGATTGCAGGTGCCAGCTTGGTAACACACTTGCTGAACACAGCATGTTCCTCCTTTCAGATTCTGATTCCCACTTCCCTGAATAAGTCACAGATAAGATGACCTTGTCAATGCTTGCCTGACAGTTTCCAAACCTGTTTACTCTCATCTCTTCCTGGTCATCCCAGGAAAACACTGCTGGGATGGAGATACTCTATGTGCAAACCTATACAACACCAGCAGAGCAAGGGCAATGACTGTCTTTAGACATCAGCCTCTTCTTTCTCAGTGCCAGAGCTCTTTGCTCCCCACAGAAGAGCTAAAAGAAAGGAGCGGGTGCAGGGACAGGAGTGGGGGGTGATGGTGTGTTGGGGACCCTCAGCCACTACTCCCCAAGTGATGTGCACATTCATCAGCAGGAGCTGATGCCAAGGGGAAAACATTTGTCTCCTCTCCCAGCTGCGTGACAGGGCACCCATAGGCAAAAGAAGACTGTGACACCACCTCATTTGCAGCAAACTTGACATGGTTTTTCCTTTCTCGATTCCCCTCCTTCCCTCACCTTCCCACCTCACCTACCTGCAAATCTCTTCTCAGGAGATGGGCTGCATTCCTCCCATAGCTCAGCAGAAGAAATGCAAAGAGACAGAGAAGCAGTCTGCACCTGCCACAGCCTGGTGAGATTCCTACAGTCCTTCATGCGCCTAGACTGAAATCGGAAAACAGCACTACCAGCAAGGAACAGGAGTGCATGGCACAGTAACAAAGGCTGAGAAATGCATGAGTGAGTGACAAAGGTTCTAATCTTGCAGTGGTAACAACAGTGTGGGACAGACCGGGTACGTGGCTAGATCTGACTGCTGGAGTTGAAATCCAAACCCTTAAGACAGCACTGAAAACTTATAAGTACCATTAACAACCCCAATACTTTTGAAGCCAGAATCGTGGCAGTCAAGGTGGCCTCTTGGACAGGTGCACCTGCTCAGCATGTTTAGAAAGCACCACACAGTTCCTCGGTGCTGGCAGAGGGAGCTCTTGCAGGCACAAAGTCACAAGGAGAGTAGAAATCATGAATATCCACGTGCCAGGCAAAGGCTTCTTTTTCTTGGGATTCAGAGGGTGGAAAAGTGGATTGCAAAGGGCTGAAAGCCTCACAAGAGGAGAGAGGTAGCTTGGGCATGGCTCATGGCTGTCACTAACATGTCCTTTGGGGATGTGCCTGGTCAGGAATGCTCTCCTGTGGCCAGACAAGGATACGGTTCTCCTCAGGGCAGTGCTTAACCACTGTCAAAACAGCAGCAACAGCAGCTTTACTTAAGGCATGAGGGATGTCTGAGGCATAGCCATAGGTGCCCACCTCCTAAAAGCCTGAACTGCTGACTGTCATGGCTCAAACCCACTAACCCACTTGCCCCAAGAGAGAGGAGGGAGCTAACGAGATTTGTTGACTGCAAAAAATCCCATCTTCGATTTCAAGGCTAATGGAGGAGTCACCAAGCATCCAGGAAAAGAACTGCTGCAAATCATTGCCCAAATGCCTTCTTGAACATCTTGTCATCTGTGTGCTCCCACATCTCTGCTGGTCTCCAGTGATCAGAAACAATCAAGAGTTCAGCATTGGCATGGGGTGCCTGGGCAGGCTGGATGGGGAGCAAAAAGAAAAGAATCAAATTTTATAGAAATTTTGGTTAAAATGAATTCGGATTAAAATTCCTCAGAGATTTTATGGCAGATTGTCACAAAATGAAGATCCCTTCAATCACAGGAGTCTGCCATAGAATTACCAAAGCTTTTAATTATATTTTAGAAGTCTATCATTCCTCAAGTAGGAAGCTCATTCCTTGGGTTATTTCACCTGCAAAAATATTACTGCAAGTGCAAACCGTGTCCTAGGGCATTTCACAGAATCATAGAACGGTTGGAGTTGGAAGGGGTAAAGATCAACTAGTTCCAACCCCTCTGCCATGGGCAAGGACATCTCCCACAGGATGAGGTTGCTTAGAGCCCCATCCAACTTGGCCTTGAACACTTCCAGGGATGGGGAGTCTACAGCTTTTCTGGACAACCTGTTCCAGTGCCTCACCACCCTCACAGTAAAGAATTTTCTCCTAATAACTAATCTAAACCTGCTCTCTTTCAGTCTAAAGCCATTTCCCTCCTTGACCTCTCACTACATGCCCTTGTAAAAAGTTCCTCTCCAGCCTTTTTGTAGGCTTCTTCGGGGACTGGAGGGCTGCTCAAGGGCCTCTCTGGAGCTTCCTCTTCTCCAGGCTGAACAACCCCAACTCTCTCAGCCTGTCTCCACTGGAGAGGCACTTCAGCCCTCTAATCATCTTCATGGCCCATTTGCAGCACGTACACTCGAAGGAAAAAAGCCAGGTCTTATATCTTGCAGTAAACCATGAAACGCTTCGGGTGTGGGCTGCTGTGGGTCTGGAGGGGGCTTTGCAGCTGTTCCCTCCCACCGACACGAGAACAGCTGCAGCCCCGAGACAGGGAGACCCCGGTGTGGCCACCCAGGTGTGGCCGCCCGGGCTGGCACCGATTCTAGCGCTGCGCCGCTTTTTCGGCACAGGGACTCGCGTTTGCTGCCGTCCGGGAGCGGGACAGCAGCGCCTCTGCCTGCACACCCAAAGCCGGGGAGCAGCGAGGGCTGCGAGGGCGGGACGGCGGGGAGCAGGGAGCGGTGCGAAGGTAGGATAGGGGGGAGCAGGGAGGGCTGGGATGGCGGGGAGCAGGGAGCGGTGTGAAAGCAGGATAGGGGGGAGCAGGGAGGGCTGGGATGGCGGNCGAAAGCAGGATAGGGGGGAGCAGGGAGGGCTGGGATGGCGGGGAGCAGGGAGCGGTGCGAAGGTAGGATAGAGGGGAGCAGGGAGGGCTGCGAGGGCGGGATGGCGGGGAGCAGGGAGCGGTGCGAAAGCAGGATAGGGGGGAGCAGGGAGGGCTGGGATGGCGGGGAGCAGGGAGCGGTGCGAAGGTAGGATGGTGCCCTGGCTAGCGGCGGACCAGCAGCGCCGCCCGGTGCGCTCCCGCCGCACTGCGCTGTTGCTCCCGCCCCTCACGGCACGGCACAGCACCCAGACCTTCCGGGACCGCACCTCCCAAAACTCCGGCCCCTCCTTCGCCTTCCCCGAGGTGAAACAGCAACACAGCAGCACGGCCCTCCTTGCCATTGAGGCACAGCTCCCGCCGTGCCCCGGCTGTCACTGATTTTGTCTGTGCCCTTGATTTTGTCCAGCATCACCTGGGCAAAGAGTGTGAGGTGCAGGTGGGGCCCCAAAGCAGATCACGGACTACTCGCACAGTCTCCTTGTCCACACACCAGGCTGGGGACCTGGGAAGCAGTTCGCAGGAGCAACACTGTTTTAGTGATGGTCTCCTCACTGCTGGGATGGCACCTTCCAACCCCGGCTCCTCCTCCCGCACCTTGCAGCCCTCCTGGTGCACCCTGCTAGGAAGTCACTTGTTTATCCAGCCCGCGCTATCCTGATAGCCTTAGACATGCACAGATCATCCCTGTCTTGCACAGGTAATCTATTTCATCTGTTTTCCACCTTAAAACACAACACGGAAAACTACAGATTTCTCTGCTTCCACTGCACCACCAGGTCATTCCTATCTGTAAAGTTTGTCAGCCACCATTTTCTTTCAGACCCGTGGTTAAGATACCAATCTGCCTTGCCCAGCTAGGATACAGTCCTCTCTTTTACTAAGGGTGCTTTCTTTAGGGCTAGTTTTCCATTGTTTTCAACTGCACAACTAACTCCGCTTCACATTTTAACTGCTCATGTCCCAAAGAGAAAAGCTCGCAGTCTGTAATTTGGGGTGCTTCCAATTAAGACTACATTTGAGAAGGGTTTACCGTGAAACTGTCCCAGACCAGCTTGGTGATGGTACCACCAACACCTGCCTTTGCACTGGGGCAGCAACTCTATCTCTTTTTCCCCATAAAGAGATCACGTCCTGCTATTTCCTTGTGCCTCCCAATTCCACCCACCTCTGGTGTCACTACAGAGCACAACCAAAAATCTATATTTCTTCAATACTCTATGCCTTGCCGAGGACAGTGCTAATAGGAGAGGCAGACCACTTGAGAGGGCGATCAATAGCCCTGCCTGGGTTTGATGGTAGGTGTCTCGCAGAGCAAAGCGCTGTCTAAACCCTCAATTACCCTTCCCTCGCCTCCCCCTGCCTCCTGACAACCACAGTGGTTAAGCCCTCTTCAGCACCCGCAAGTGGACTGCTGCCTAATAAAAGGCTGCAAAATGCCAGCACATCCCTGAGCCACTTCAGCAGGTCACTATTTAATGCTACAAAGAAATGCAGTGAAGCAAAACTGACCCTTGCCTCCTCTTACAAGGAAAGTAGTAACAACAGAGAAAAGAAAGAAAAAGCAGGTTGAAAATATACATTATAAGGAACAGGGGGTTTAAGGCATTTTAGAAACAGTTTCAGATGAAGCCTGTGGCCCTGTTTTTCACAGGTTACCTAAGTGTCCAGCTTCTCCAAAAATCGGGCCCAGAACTGTTGCTTCAATACAGGGGTCTGAACTGAAACCTTTTTGGGTGGCATGGGTTTTGAGTGTGGAGAAAGGAAGAGGGGAAGTGGCAAGCCCCACCCTGCCCTGCCGTGGGTGTTCCCTGTCTGCTGTTCCCTGTCTGCTGTCAGTATATATCCCTGAGCTGCAGGAGGGGCTGATGGGGAAGGAGAAGCAGATACCCATTCCCAGAGATTATTGACAGTCACCCTGAAGTGAAGCAGGATCCCATCGGAAGTGTGAAAATGAGGGTGAAAGAGGGTGAGCAAATATGCTGTCATGACAAGATGAGGGACAAGAGGTTTCTGTGGGCTGAGGCTGCGCGTCCAGCTGGACTCAGCATGCATGGCTTCCTGGAAATTCAACAGAAGAATGTGATTTCAGGCTCCCTCATGCCCATCTCCGCCCATTAAACAAATGAATGTTTACTGAAAGGCAGAAAGCTGTTCCAAGTGCCTCTTGTTTCAGGAAACCACTTCTTTACAAACATCTCCTGAGTTCCTAAGAAGCATCTGTCAGTGGGAAAGAGGAAGGAGAATGCCTGAGTGCTGCCAAAGTTTTGCAATCTTCCTTTAATGTGCCCCCCCACCACGTCAAGGCAGAGCTTGCCTGCCTTGCCTGGCATGAGGGACCCCGGGAGCAGCTCCAGCTTTCTGCCTCCGGGTTCAACCCCTGGCTAACACCAGCAACCTGGGGCAGAAGGGAGGCTTCAGAGAAATGGTGAGGAGAAACTTGCAACATCAGGAACATTTTTGACCAATTCCTTTTGTGGATGGTGAGTCAGGGATGCTGAGAGGATGGTTTGGATTTCACTTCCTCCCGGGTACATCTCTGATTACGTCTCCTTGAGACCTAACAGAATTTTGACAGCACTGACCAAAAGTCAGAGGGGAGATGGCCATGGGACTTTATATCTGATTTGCATACAAAATAAACAGAAGGTTTCTACATCAGCTTTACCTCCTATTTTAAGGCAAGTTTGCCCTCAGAAGGAAATTCCAGGTTCAGGACCATCTTGCAGACTTCTGCAGGCCACCAGTTCTCAAGAAACACAAGAATGGAGTTTCTTTCAGCCATGCATGTGGAGGTGTGAGCAGGAATTTTTGTCCTGCACAGCTGCGGACTGTGGGAGAAGCTGGTCTGCTTTTCAGGCCTCGCTAGCAAGAGTAGAAGCCCGGGGACTGACCTACCCACGGTCAATTCTACCACCTACAGTGAGACAGGAGAATAACAGACAGATTATGAGAGCTGGTGAGGCACCACTGGGAAACTCAGCCTGTTTCTCTCACCCTGTGTTGGAGGCCTGATAGAACAACCATTATGGGAGACAGGGAAGGAAGCAGTGTGTGGTTGTCATGATTACAGAAGAGACTTAGAAAGGATGTGAATATGACTTTTCATGCAACTATTGAACAGAAATGCAGCACCTTCTTGTTCTAGGAACTCCAAAGCCCTTACAGTGATGGACAAATAACAGCCACCTTCTGAAGAATCCTGTGAGCCACCATTTATTTGTCCCAGTCCACAGTGCTTCCAATGGCTGGAGGATGTGATGGAAGGTTCCCTGGCTGTGACTCAGTGTGGGGCCAGCCTGGAGCACTGAGTCACTTTATGCCAGTGGAGATGACAGGCCAGCAGGCACGTCACAAGCAGCAGCCTGTCACCTGTTCCCATGCTCGCTTGGCCCTGCCAAGAGTCCGTCTCCACAGCTGAGGAATGCCCTATCAGGGACCCAATGGGATCCACAGAGTCCCGTGGTTGATCTGGAAGTAGCTGCAATGTATCATGGCAATCAGAAGAAGATAGTGAGGTATCATATTATTAAGGGCACTAAGTGGTGCTTATATAAAATTTTTCCCAGCAAACTGAAAAGTGTGTTGACCAGCTGGGGGAAAGCAGTCTTTCTTCTTTCATTCTTTTCTTTTGCTTGCTTTTAGTTTTTTTTTTTTAAATTTGGGGGAGGGATTGTTTCAGGTGGGCTTTTGAAGAGGATTTTTTTCAAGCACTGCTATATTCCTTTTCTTTTGTATTCTCTCCATTGATGATCCCGGCACTGAGTGGCAGAGTAGTTGAAGTTGGAAGGGATCTCAAGATTGCCCTGTTCTGTTCTCTGCTTAGGCAGAGCAGCTGCATGCGCCTGGGTTGAGCTGGGCCCACCAGTACCCCTAGGGCCTTTTGTGCAAAGCTGCTTTCCAGCCAGTTGGCTCCCAGTATGTGCTGGTGCATGGGATAATTCCCCTGCAGGGGCAGGACTTAGCACTGTCACTTGCTGGGGCTGATGACTTCTTCAGCCTGCAAAGGTCCTTTGGAAGGGCACCAGGGCCATCTGGCCATCCAGCCACATGTCACCTGGGTGTCCTAGGTTACAATGTAAAATTGTGCCCAAGGTATGTATTCTATCCCCATGAGCCGTTGGAGCCAAGGTGGGGCAGTGTTTTCCTTATCTTCTGTTAANCCAGACATCTCTACAGGATCACTGACATCTCTACAGGATCACTGCTTCGACAAGACCATCTCATCTGGACTGCCACTACCACCGTAACAGGGTGTCAGGTTGTATTCTGACTGTCAGGTTTTTCTTGTACTATTACTTTTATTTTATTTTACTTTCCTTTATTTTCTTTTCATCTTATTAAATTGTGTTTCTGACTTGGAGTCCTTCACTGGTTTGGCTTTCAAACCAGCACACTGGGGAATGGAGGATAACCTCATTTCAGTTCTAGTTTTTAAGCCCTTCTCGGGAATGAGGAGTCTTCCAGGTCCCTTTTGGGTCTGTAGAGGTGACCAAGAAGAGACCAGTGGGAGCTACCCACATGTTTTCCATCTTGGAGTATGGATTTCCCTGACAGAGAAGTTCTAACCAACTTCTCACCTGACTAGCCCCAAACATGCTCTAAGACCTGCTTGCACAGAAGGCCTTTCAAATAGGTCTGGACCAGATGGAGAGGTTAATTTGTGAAAACAAGAAGTTACGAAGAAGAATCTAAGGATAACCAGTCTCACCCTTGCACTCAGGCCCCCATTACCTCTGTGTGCCTAAGCTTCACTTCTTTGACCGTGGTTTGGAGGCTGGAGAATAGTGCCAGGGAGGTGGGAGAATAGTGCCAGGAGAGGAGGTCTTGTGTACAGCCAGTGCACAGCTATATCCCACTGCTGGGTCCCCAAGCTGTGCTAGAAGAAAAGAGCACTCCTTCTCTGGAATTTTATCCTCAAGGAGTAAACCAGGGAGCAGCATTTTATTTCAGCTGTGATCTCCACTGCCTGGCAGCTGCGAATTGCCATGGAGACACCCTGTGAGGTGAAACAGGTGCTAAAGCTGAGGGGGGGGACCACGAGGAGACCAGGTGTTCTGCCCATCCGAGGTGTGGCATGGCCTATATTGATCCTGCCCTGGATGATGTCCCTGAAAGGTCTGGCACTCAGGAGGGGAGTGACAAGGGTGGGATGGTGACCCAAACCAGACAGTGCAGCCACACCAACTCTGCACCACTGGCTCATTTAAGATGCCCCAAGCTGCAATTGTCCCACAGCAGGGAGGCAGTTCAGATAGTGCTGGTCCTGATCAAGCAGGGGCTTAACAGAGGCCTTCTCCAGGAACTGCCAGGGCTGAAAACCAGCCCTGTGTCATGAAACATGGGGAAAACCAGGCAGCTGCCCCAGCTCCTGGCCCGCGCTGCTGATTGGTGGCACAATGGGAACAGCTCCATTTAGGGATGTTTGCTCTGCCTGACTGTAGCAGTGCCATAGGGACCGTGGTGAGACATCAGGGCCCTGCCACTCCTCACTGCCGCTGTCAGTGCCATGGACAGCGTGTGCAGAGGCAGATCCTCACTCCCATCTTCAGCCTCTCTGGGTCCAGTCCATGTGCCTACCTCTTCCATGCTTTCAAGCACATCTGCACTGCTTAAATTTGTCCAGTCCACCCCACCCTAGCATCCCCAATGGGGTGTGGGGAAGCGCCCTCCCCACCTCCTAACTCCTTAATCTCTTTGAAAAGCAGAAAGGACCGCTTGTCTTTTGCTCAGTTATTTGCAAAACCCCAGTACAAGGGCAGGAAGCTGGTCTTGCATGTGGTGCTGGATTGCATCCCAGTCTAAACCCCCTCTGAGCTCCTCTTGGTTCCTCCTCACATCATGCTCACCAGTTTCTCTGCCAATTTCAGGAATAAACCTCTGGATAGTGGCAGGGGACTCTGACTCAGTCTATGCCTTAATAACAGGTTATCAGCCATATTGATCCTGTTCTCATTTCTGAGCGCTGGAGAGGAGGCTGCAGCTCTCCTGCTACTCCAAGAGAGTGATCCCCATGACAGCCTTCTGGAGCCTGTGCACCCCAGAGCATCTTTAGGACATGGAGAGCTTTCTTGGGATGATGGGGACTCTTGGAAGAGTTGGGGCTGCGTGTCTCTTTTGTGCTGTCATGAAGGGGACCAACATTCTGCATTTTGGATGCCATTTTTAGGCATGGAAATGGGGGGCTGGATAGGGTATTACTTACTGTGTTGTCCCTTGCCTGCCAGGTAATTCCTGAGCTAATATAGAGCTCTCATTAGTGCATGTTTTCTCTTAGTGATGCTGCACTTGTGTCTCTCAAGGGTCAAAAAGAGCCCTGCATTTTCTTTGAGGTTCTTTTGTGGAGATGCTTCTTAGCATCCCTATGAAAGGAAATCTATTCTAGTGGACAGAAAACTGCTGTAAGATGGAATGCTTGGGGACCTGGAGGGATGTTAGGTGCGGTTGTGCTCAAGCCAATGGGATAAGTTCTTTTACACCCAAAGCTGTAAATTTTCAGGTATGCTAAAGCTCACTCTGGAGAAAAATTTAGAAAATATGTAAATCTGTAGAAAGACCCTTGTTTTTTATGACAGGAACCTTTGATCCTCCTAGTTATGTTACATGAGTGACTTGGGAAGCAGAGGTTTGGTTACAGTCCTGAAGAATATGGGATCTGTAACAGCCAAATGAACCTTAGGAAAGTGTTAAACTAACCTTCTGCCATCTCATTATCAAAAAAGAAAAGAATGAAAAAGGAGATAATCCTTGTTTAAATATCACAAGCAGCAGCTGAGTCAGTGGGAGCTTTAGACCAGAAATGTCAGGGAGGAATTTAGATTTTCAGAGCAGTCGCTGCTCTGCAATTATCATAAGGCACTTACAAGGAAAGGACCCCTTGTCTCTTGTTGCCCTCAACACACATCTGCAGGGAGGGGGAGCTGAGAAAAAACACATGGCCCTACCAGGGACAGATAAGGAAAACCAAACTCCATCCCACTAAAAGCACAAGGCAAATCCCTTCAGGCTATGGTCAGGCTTCTGCTGGCTTCAGGTCAGACATAGGGGGGAAGGGAATGGGGAGGTGGGGGAAAGCAAACCCACAGGAGAGGCAGGGAAGCAATATGAGAAAGAGGAGAAAATCACATCCTGCCTCCTCCTTTAAAGGTATTTATTTGCTTTTGGTGATGTTTTGGAAGTAGGAACTAGAAAGGAGACAGAACAATGAAGATCCAGGGAGTTTTTAGCCTCTTCTCTGTAGTGCTTTTCCTCTTGGACCATCCCACCTCTTTGCCATCCAGCACGTCCCTGATGTAAATTAAATAAGTGGAAGTAAGTGTAAATTAAACCTCCTGATGCAGGCACTGCCTGCACCAAAGGGAAAGGGGAAAGGATGAGCACTCAAACCACGTAATTTCTACCACATTAAGTGATGCATTGAGATTAATTTTCCTAGCTGGTAGGTAGGGAAAGGCCAAAGGCTTCCTTTGCAGGGATGATGTAGCCTTACCTGTCCTTTCTCAGGAAAAATGCAAGGTTTCTGAGACCAGTCTTGGCCAGGTGTGCAAGGTGGAAAAGCCTCAGCCATGCAGTGCTAGTGGGTCCTGGGAGAGGTCTACTTTGCTTTCCTGGGGTTTTCTGGCTGAGGGCAGTAGGTACCCCTGTCCCAGCTTTGTGCCTTGTTCATCATCACAGCTAGATGTCCTGCACAGCACGCAGGCTGTCCATCCCCATTAGTCTTACCCTGTCCTGTCTCGGACAAAACCTTCAAGTGAGGTACCTGTTCTGGTTAGAACAGCTCAGGCAAAGGGGAACACGGCATTCCCAATGCCCATTTGGTTTGCTTGCCATTATTGTTAAAAACAGGTGTCCTACTGCTGACTTGAACTTTTCTTCTTTGCCTAACTTTCAGCTATTGATCTTTTTGTTTCCTTCCCCACTAAGACCTGCATGAATCTAAAGATCCATAGAGATCCATGTGTGTAACCAACAGTCCCACCATTTGGGAGGATAGGAAAAATAATCTCATAAATGCTTTTCCACGGCGTCATCCCAGCAGCTTAATGGCAGAAGTACTGAAGTCAGGCATATTGTTCCAGTAGAGATCCCAGACTCTTTTCTTTCTTTACTTTCCATGACTGTGAATCAATAAAACATTGTTGATACACCTTGAAGGTCCAAAAGAGAAGCACAGGGCTTTGATGAGTCATCCCCTTAAGCCTGCTGGGTGGAATGAACCTTGCCATGGATGATGCATTTACATTCATCCTCTGAAAAGGAGAGGAAAATATTTTCTCATGCTCTTTTTCATGTATTTATTTACTTGATGACTACCTTTAGGAATAACAGATGAGATCCCAAGCAGATGTGAATTAGTAGGAAAGCACTGACTTTGCTGTGAAATGATGGTAATATCCAGTAGAGAACTGGTTGTGTCTTTGTAATAAATCTCACTGTTCTATGCTGAATGCAAAACATCTTTCTGTGTATAAACAGAATGATGAATAAACGTTTATATGAAGTCATTATGGTGACATTTTCATAGGTCTGAGACCCTTTGTGTGACACGTAATGCTAAAATCACATCAGACCTTTTGTTTGACAGGTGGATGGTTTTTATCTTCCAGTGCCTGAGGAGAGAGGGAGCAGACTGGGTAAGAACTGGATGATTTTCTGTTCATATGGAAGCAGCACTGAGCTGCATTTTGCAGGGATGAGTGGCCAGGAAACTGAAGGGAAAACAACACTCAAAGGAAGGTACAGAGAGCAGATATGAGGCCAAGGCCTATCCCAGTCACACTATGGAACCTTGCAGTCAGGTCCTAAGTCATAGGTGACGATGGGCTGAAGTCCCTTCAGGTCCCATGTCATAAGATTTGGCCACACTCAGACCAGTCCAACACACAGTGAAGATTTCTTTCTGTGAGGGCACTGGGAACTTGCTTTGGTACCTCACCAAGGCTTGTCTTTCTCCTTTCTGATGCTGCTTTGAGTTACATAAATTCTGCCTTACTCCATGGCGTGTGTGAATAAGCAAGAAGGTTAAACATGCCAGACACAATGGTCACCAGCCATGAAGAGACTAAATTCCCCAAAACAAGCTTTCAGGAATGAATACAGCAGGACTTTATGAACTTGGCAATAAAATGAGGACATGTCCTTAACTTCTTTTATCATCTACAGGAAGAGTTGAAAAACTGAGGTCACTGCAAACCTCTTAGTACTGGGACTTCCAAGGGTCTGGAGAAGAATAAACAGTAGCAGGAGTCCCTTTTCCACATGTGTTCAGCAATGCAAAGGCCTGATGGACTACCAGGCGTCAGGTGAGAGGAATGAAAGGACATGAGAGACAAATATTTCTACTGATTTCTGCATCTCTTGCCCACCATTAACTGACTCTTCACAGCTGAAGGTCACAGCAATTACCAGGCTGGTGGCAGAAGGCAGGAAATGAAGTAGTGAGTCAAATGACTTGCCCACGGCCATGAGCTGACCTATCAGAAAGGCAATCCCTGTTTTCTGTGTTCGTGGTTGGCAATAGAATTAGCTGTGGACATTTGATTCTTCTTGTCATAATGTTTTGGATGTTTTCTGGCTGCTCTTTAGCTGCACAATTTTGGTTTTTTTTCCAAAAAAAGCAAATTCACTGTCAAACTCACTCTTCAAAATTTCAGTGCCAGACCTCGATATGATAATTACTGTTTCTTGAAGGTTTTTTCCACCTCTCTAGGAGCTCATAAAACCCTCTTCAGTCTTTTCTCCCTTCTCAAATGGGTTTCATTTAATTTTATTTTTATAAAGAAAGTAAACTTCAGGAACTGTGAGTAAAATATTTGATGTCACAGACTTTTATAAAATCAGGAATATTGATGGTGCAGAAAATCTGTTGCAATACACATAAATTACCTTTCTGCACAAAGATGACATTCCCTGATGATCTTGTTAAAGAAATTGTCCACAAGTGGAAATACAGTTGGCCAGAGGTGTCATCAGTTAATTTTACAACACCACTAAATGGCATGTTCCAAGAGGTGTGCATTATATTCTGCCACCTGCTCCTGACTCTCTGCTTTCTGGCCACATTTTCAAAGAGAAAATTGCTCCTAAGTGCTTCCCCATTGATTTGAGACAAGATGGTTGTTTTGGATTCTGCAGTGGCAGGTGAATCATCAATACAATATTTCTGAATTTTCACTCTCCTGTTCCAGGTCCATTTGCTGAAAGAGAGAGCTGGGTTTGCTTCTGAAAACTCAGGGCTAAATTCTCAGTTCCTGGGAAGAGGCTGTTTCCCCCCTCCATCCAGGTAGCCTCCAGTCCCTTTGAAAACTTTCCTCAAACAATTCACTGTTTTCCTGGAAATCAGATTCTTTTCCTCTGAAAAGTTGATTCCTGCAAAAACTTCCCAGAATTCTATTTTCATTGTTTTCCAATGAGTGGAGATTCAATGGCTTTGAGGCAAGATTTGAACAACATGAGTACAGAATTTTGTGGCTGAATGTGGAGATGAAAACAAAGTTATGAGACCAGCCAGCCCCTTTCTTCAAAATAGGGGCAGAAGGACATTTTTTTTGTGGGTTGCAGGGATATTCTCAGGTTTAGCTAAAGGCTAATCTGGCCTTCTGAAATGTGGAACCTCTGACATGGTTGTTTGTATTCAGCTGCTGAGGGTATTGGCCTTGGTTCTTAAGCCATTGGTTGGCAGCTGTGGAGCAGATCTCTCCTGTACACTACATTATGAAACTGGCATGTGTACATGTGTACTGGCACACACTGGGGCAAAATGTCGTTGGAGGAGGTTGCATAGCCCTACTCCATCATGTCTAGAAAAGTATATGTTTTACTTTTTTTTTTTTTTAAATACAGTTGGCTGTTTTGGTTTTGCCTTGGAAGAACAACCCCTGCACAGAGACCCATCATGTCCCAGAGGTTTTCTCTGCAGTGGAGGGAATGGCAGAGCTTTTCTCCCAGGGTGGCACAAAGCATCTCGCTGCCCTGACTGGAGAGTTAGCACATCTCTGCTGCTTGCAGCCCCCCTTCCCCAGGGCTCATCCCTCATGAGACAGCGTGAGCACAAAAGTCCATGTTTTCTAGATAATAAGAGGCTGTGAAGTTAAGAGGGAGGTGAGGATTTTAATTATCTCTCTTTTTTTTTTTTCCTTCCGATGTCTTTCCTTCCAGTCTTAGGGAGGATGCAATGATGTGAAGGCCTGAGGTGTCATTATGGGTTATTAAACTCCTTTGTGGCTCTTGGGGATGTTGAATGGAGCTGTGAAGGGAGAAGAGGAAAAAACACCTCTTGATGGAGCTGGCTCACCCCCCTATAATTGCTTCAAAATTACGGCAGACTGTAATTATTCATGCTGTGGAAGGGAAGAGGCAGAGAGAGAGGGTGGGTGGAAGAAAGAGCAGTGAGGGCACCTGGATACCCCTCATGGCTACCAGGGTTGCCTTGGTTGTCATGGGAGATGGCAGCTCGCCCTCACATCAGAGTACCCCATCCCTTTCTTTGGGCCTTGCTGGGGTCTGTCACAGCACAAACCCTGTCCCTGCAGCTCCCTGGCCCAGCAGAGAGACCCCCACCCTTGCCCAGTGCCTTTGCCACCAGTTCACCCTGGGACTTGCTTCAAGACTACAGGTTGCTTCGTGGAGATCTCTTCAGCTCTCCACAGTTAGGGGCAGATGTTTCACAGGTGGGGTTTCCCCTTGGTCCCCATACCCAAGGTGCCCAGAAATGGTGATTATTGTATAGCAAACAATGCTTGAGGATGCACAAACTTGACTGCAGGCAACCAGACGTAGATATTAATATCTTGTTGCTATCTTTGCAGCACCAATCCCCCGTTCAGTGGCAGGTGAAATGAGCCTCCATGAGACCAGTAGTACTTTGCACCTTAATGCCATTCCTGGATTGTTTCTGGGTCTACTTCACCCTTGAGGGAAGCACAGTCAGAGTATCCCAGTTTATGGACTTTTCTGTCTGGGGACTAGTGCAGTGAAACAGTGTCCAACTGTGTTTGCCGTGGCTGCTTTATGTCAGATTAATCCCTTAAAACACACAGCTGGATACACACAGCACCCACACACATTCAAGGATGGTCACGTGGTTGGAGTATGAAAAACAAAACAGTGATGAAGATCCATCCATCTGTCGTATTTCCTTTGTTAAGCTTCCTAAAGGCTCCTCTTCCCTATTGGCAAATCTGGTAATTAGTCAAACATGACAAAAGCTGAGACAAACCTGTCTTGGTTTAACCAAATAGGCTTACACCCCCCAAAAGTCATGTCTGATATCAGCAGAACTTAAACATGGACCCAGGCAGGTGGTTTATAGAGATGTAGACACATGAAGAGATGAAAAATTCCAAGATGTGGCTGGTTTTCAAAAGGATGGGAATTTGCCTGCGAAGGACACAGGTGGAAAATACATTGAACAGCTTTGCACTGGACTGTCTGGGAAAAAGTAATGCCTGTCCTTCTGTAGCTGTGCTGATAATTGCTCTGAAGGACATCCTCCTACTTTGCTGCTCAAAAGTGCTGCCACATGGTTTCTCCCAGCTTCCATCCTCTGTCAGCTCCTCCAGGACAGGAGAACCAACCTGATTTTCCACTCTTATCAAAGAGTGAAAGTCTTGCCATGGCAATTCCCTCATGGCAATCTGGATGTTTTGCCCTTGGTTGCATGGAAAGCAGGACTTTGGCTCCATGCTGGACAGCATTTCCATACAATGCAGGACTCTCACCACCAGACAGGGATGCAGCAGGCAGATTAGCAGGGCTTTAAGAAGAGGAGACTTATATGCCTAATTTACCAACAGTAAGAAGACAAGGGATTAAAAATCAAGGGCTTTGGGATGAGAACTAAGTAGAAGGACTGATGATCTTGAATAAAATACTGAATTTCACAAGGGAAGTAACAACACGCAACGAGACAAAAGGAAATTCCATCTAGTCATACAATAATCTTGAAAACTTGTCTGATGTTATTGACACATTTTAAAGCCTCTGCTTGTCAGAAGAGCTTTCATATGTGATCTCTGAATAGGTTACAGCCTGCTGAACCTATCCAGGAAGGCTGAGTGGCTCATTCTGTTCTCTAATTTATTATTTTGCCAATTTTCTCAATTCTTTACATGAACTGACATTTTAAGCCTATCCTCTTAGCAAATTTATTACAGATTTGGATAACTTGCACTTGCTGTGATGGCTGATTTTAGGTTTATCATCACTAGCAAATACTTCTCTAAAGAAACCTTTAAACTAAGTCACTTTAAAGACTGAGGTCTTTAATAAGAGGTCTAGCAAACTTATTTCTCTTTCTGAATTTAGGGTAAGAAAACAGCATGAAGGAAAAGGGATTAAATTAATCAATTAATTTCAAATTCGTCTTTCTTCTTAAATTGAACTGAAAACCTCAAATGAAATACGTTGTAATTCCATATACTACATGCTGTTTTAAAAGGTAGTGCAAGCCAGAATAATTCATTCACTGTTAAAACTTGGTTTGGCAAATATATTCAAATGCAATCCTTGTAACCCTCCTCCTACCCAAGTCCCTTTTTCCTTTCCAAATGAAATCCTAGAGAAGCTGGTCCAATCTTGGCAAAGCCCTTCATTGATAGTGCTGCTTTGTAACAAGGTATTTCACTAGCAAAATGTCTGAACAGTTTTAACTAAAAATTTCTGGAGTACCTAATATAACTATGGCTTTTCATCCTTAATACCTGTCTTGGGTGTCTGTCAGGATTTTCCAGGATTTTTATTTGTTTGCCTGCTTGTTTTTCTGTACTACTACATTTTTTTAAATATTCCTAGTAAAGAACTGTTATTCCTATTCCCATATCTTTGCCTGAAAGCCCCTAATTGCAAAATTATAATAATTTGGAAGGGAGGGGATCTACATTCTCCATTTCAAGGGAAGCTCTAGCTTTCCCTGGCAGATACCTCTCTTTCCAAACCAAGACAATGCCCTTGCAGGTTCATTCCTAAATTGTGAGGAAGAGCCCTGTCCTTTGCCATCTTTATATGTCAATTTTATTGTCATTAATGGTGCTACAGAATCCCCACTGAGGTCTCTTCACTGGTGCCTACCACGAAAGATATGTGAGTGCTATTTTTGTGGCCCCTTTTGGAGTGGGTTCTTTTTTCTTATAGTCTTCAGATCCTTGTTCCCAGCATCCCAGCCTGTCCAGCAACCACGGTTCACCTCAGCTAGCAACACAAAAATGAATCAATAAATAATGTATCACAAAATAAATCACAATTAGCATTGTGCTAATTTGTATTCCCCAGTAAAAGGGTCCCCAAAGCCACCCCAGCAGACAGGAGGTGACTGAGCCTGCAATGCTGCTCCTTGACTACCTTCTGGGCAGGGGAGTGCCTTGGAACCTGCTCCCAAAATATTTCCTGAGAAAATCTTGCAACACCAGGCAGCATTACCCTTGGTCAGTTTGGTAGGGTTTTATCTTGTGTTTTGAGCATCCAGGGTTTAGCAGAGAGCAAATAGACAGTTTAGGAGACTCAGAGGGGATTAGAGATGAAATTAAAGCAAAATTGAGGGCTGTTCTCAGTGTGTGAGGTGATACCACTTGGGAGGCTGGGGGTCGATGAGCCACGACGGCTGCTTAACTCCTTCCTCTGGTTTTTACTGCACTGAATAGCCAAGTGCCCTCACCACCTGCAGTAAGAGAAGATATGCCACATGACTTAAAATCAATTTTATCTCAATACTGCACCAATCTTTAGCTGCTGCCAACTGCCAGCTTCAGCTTGAACTCCTACCAATGAGCTTCCCAAGCTGCCTTGGTGGGCCTGGCAGTGTCGGTCACGTTGCCTGCTCCCTGGTGTTTTGGCAAACATCAACTGCTTTGCATCCTCAAGGAGGTCCATGGGTTATTGGTCCTCCAGAGCTTTTGGCACTGCAAAAGTCATCAGCAGGCTGGGACAGACTCAGCTGTCCTGCAGAGTGCAGGATGACCCACCAACCCTATCAGACATCAGTGCTGTGGTCAGCAAGGTTGTGGGTGAGCTCTCAGCTTGAAAGCTGGTGAAAGCTGCCACCAGCTTCCCTGCAACAGGGATTTATGCCAGTCAGTGGCTTGTCACTAGGATGGTGGTGGCTTGCACAAAGCATGGCCATGCATTCCTGCAGCACTTGTTTGGGTGGGACAGCTGCCTCAAATCTAATCAGAGAAAAAAATCTCGTTTTACTCACAACAAAGCAGAGACCCTGGGATGGGTCTGACCTGTCACACACTGTCACAGCCCCAGCTGTACTCAAGCATTTGGTCTCTTAGGAATTACTGCAAAAGGAGCAAAGCACATAGGAAGGCAGGACTGAGAGGGTTTTTCCAAGTTATTTCCTCTAAAGCCTTTTTCATTTCTGAGGAGTCAGATTCTGCCCTCCTGCTGTCAGAGTGACATGGTCAAATCAAGTTCTGAGGTGGTGGGGGAGCCCTGGAAGGCACAGCGTTGTCAGTAGCTGGGCACTGGGAGGTGCATACATGAGAACAGCATCCAGTCCTGCAGCTGCCTTGCGGGAATCAGTGTTATTTTCCTATTACTTTACTGCCTTCATGACAAGGCAAACAAGGAGGAAAAAAGGATGGAGAGGGCGAAATCTCTCCCTTCCTTTTGTTTCATCCTTTCACACATCAAAATCCTTTCATGCAACTCCCAAGCTAGGGAAGCAAATGTATCGGACTGAAACATGTATTGAGAATGAACTCCATCCAGAAGTGGGGGGAAAGGGAAAGGAGAGAAGGGGTAAATTAGAGAAGAAATCTTTTGGATGCAAGAAAACAGGTGGGGGATTTTCTGGTCTGTGAAGGCAGGGTGTCTGCAATCTTTGTAGCGATTAGATTTAATGGGACAGACACGTTTCTCTCCTTCACATCCCCTCCTCCTCTCAGCCTGAGGGGGAGAAAGGAGGGAGGTGGTGATGGGGAGGTGGCAGGGGAAGAGAAGGTTTGAAAGAGTCTTTGACGTCAGCCCTGCCCTATAAAAAGCTAGCAAGGAGCTGGGAAGCAGACAGCAGAGCTCGTGGAAGAGCAAAGATGCCAACCCCGAACATCTCCACCTCTGCAGCCAAAGGCTTCCGCAGGGCGGTGTCGGAGCTGGACTCCAAGCAAGCAGAGGCTATCATGGTAAGACAACCCTACCCCACTTCTTTCCCTCCCCCTCCAAAAACCACAGCCTCCTCCATAGCTATAGGCAGAGGCAGGCAGGGATAAATGAACCAACACTTTGTGGGACTTCCCCAACATGGGTGTGTCTGGGCTCGAGGTTGGCAAAGGGAAATTACTTCAACAGTTCTCTCTACATACTGATACATGTGAAATGAAAACATTTAAGGGGATGAAAACTTGAAATAATGAAACCACCTCAACCAAAATAAGGTGAATGACCCACAGACCTAAGTCAAGAATAACGAGGAACCCCCCTGTGAAAGGCAATTTGAAAATCTTAATGATATCCAGATTTCAAGGCATTAAACTGCAGAGATTTCACCTATTCTAGCATAATAAAAAAAGTGAGGCTGTCATTTCAGACAGCACACAAGGCACAGACAGTTTAACTTGTTTGTTCATGGCTGCTGTATCCAGTTTATCTCCCAAAACATCCTTCCCTCATTTCTGTTCCCAGTTCCCAGTCCTCTTTGGTGTGTTCTCAGCCCTGTGTTTAGCCCAGGGAAAGCTTCTGCACACACCAGATCTGAATGTGTCAGGGAAGGGTGAAGAAAACTTCTCCCTGAGCTGTCAAGTGTCTTTAGAAAGCCAAGCCTGGCCAACCCATCAGACTTGCAGTAGGGACAGGGACATTTCAGCTCTTAACTTCAAAGCCTTGCTAAGCAAGATGAGCTTGAAGACTCCCAATGGAGTCTTGGATGGTCCTGTGGGGCAAAGATGTGGATAGGCAGCAGGTGACAATGCAGGAACCAGAGCAGCCGGTGGCAATGGTGCACCAGGAGAGGACCCTCCTGGCATGCTTGGCAGGAGGAAACTTAGGAATAGAGATGGGTTAGGTAGCAGATATGTTTGGCAGATGTCTGCAGTATGACTCCAGCAGGTCACTTTCAGAGGTCCCCATTTCTCTCCCTTATACCTGTTGCCTTTTTCACCCACTCTCCTCTTAATTCTGTGCAATGCTCTGCCTCACTAAAATCAACCACTATGTTGGCAGAAAGGCGTTTTGGAGAGTGGAGTTTGCTGGACAAGAAGGGAAATATTTATGAAACAAGAAGGTAATCTTGCTTTCTCTAATAAATGGAAATCAGAGAAGACTTCCCCCTCACACAATCCTTTTCATTCCAGCAAAATAATGAACACTTGACTGGCCCTTGAAAACCTGATATTTTCCAGGCAGCTTGTAAAATCAGTATTTGAAATGCTCAGTGTCTGGAGAAGTGAAGAGTATTTGGTTATTACACCTTCTGAAGTGCTGCTCTGTGTTTTATGAAAAAATGGGCCACTGAACATAGGGAGCAGGGGAGTTCAGGTTCAACAGGTAGGCTGACAAGAGTGAGGAAACCTGCTTGGGGTGAGTGGCTCCTCCAGCCTGGAGGGTACATAAAACCCTAGTCTGTGTTTGGTTTTGAATGAAAATTTTCAGGAAAGGGAAAACAAATAAAATTAAAACTTTGCCCTGTGAGGATTGCTCTGAGAGTTGGATGGATAAAAAGATTTTCTCTTTGCTTTCACGTAGAACAGGAGATCTCCACAACCCTGGCTTCTCCCAGGCAAGAGGCATGACTCTGCATTTGTACGTGACATCTCATGTCCCTGGCCCTCATGTTGTCTCTGTGACTGTGGGTGACCTGCCACAGCCATCACCTCCGGCAGGTCTGAGGTGTTCCCTTGCCAGGGGAAACTGCAAACTGGGGGGAAAATCCAGACCTTTGCAATCCCAGAACTCCTCTACATTCAGCAGGTATTTTACATGTCAACTGGGCCACCCAAACATCAAACTCCGTGGAAAAATCTTTGGTTATGTATTAAGTTTTTCTGCTGCTAATAGTTTTTGCAAGAGACCCTAGGACTGTAGCTAGGGCAGAGTTTGGTTACAAAGCCAGGCAGGAGACAGCCATTAGAGCCAAAAAAGCAGGAAAAATCACCCAGGAAAAGCGGGGTGGGACATTATTGTCTCCAGTCTTTACAATCCTTCCTGATTTCCTGATTTCCCCTCCCCCATTATTCTTGCAAATAATGGGGGGGGGGAAGCAACAAAATAGTTCAGAACACCGTATTTTTAATGACAATATGCAGGCTAGGCACTCTGAGTTGCAGCAAATTTGAGGAAGGAAAAATGAACAAACCCTTCATAAGAGGTGCAAACTAACCTTCAGGAGGTGAATGAGTCAGGCCCTGGTTAGCAAATAAGTGCTTTGCAAAATCAAATTACAGTTCTCACTGTAGCCAGATATGCACTCAGGGAGCAAGTCTGCAAGGCAATTCAGAAATATCATATAATGGTGCCTTTGGAAGGAAGGAAGGCATTTATCATGAGATCAGTTTGGTTATTATATATGCCACATTCCTAATTTCCAGCAAAAGGAGATAATAGCCCAATGATCATAAATGTGAGGGGCAGAGTTGAGACAGTGAGGTGGGAAACATGCAGCCAGGCAGCCTCCACCTGGCAGAGGAGGCAGCAGGCAGGCATACCCCAGCCCTCTTCTCCCAAGCAAAATTCAGCCTTTTTCTGCTTTGTTTTGATTTTTTTTTAAATTTACCCACTTAAACTATGCCATCGTGCAGCTAAAAAACCTCCAGGACCCCCTGACAGGGACCAAAGCCCCCATTCTTACCTGCCAGGGGCCACCCAGTCCCAACACATGTGTGGGACTGGTTCAATCTGCTTCTCCTGGTGCAGCTTTCCAGTTACACATCTCTGGCATTTTAAATCCCACCCAGTTGGATTTTAAGCCTAAATATGGGAGACTAATTTCCCTCCTCTACCCTTCTCCATCCCAGAAGTAAAACTCTGCTGCATCTCAGGGCACAGTGTGACAAAGCATCCTTAGGTAAAGCATTGCCTGGCTTGAGATGGCTGTGGAGCTCATTTTTTTCTGGCTGGCACAGGGCTGTTTGCTCTGCTTATTGCAGGCACTTTAAACACCAGCTTAGCTTAAAACACTGCAGTGATGGAAAACACACACTTAAAGCCAAGCATATGCTCACAAGATTTTTAAAGTTATGACTGAGGTCACTTGTTAGATGTCTGCTCTCTTCGGGCACAAATACCACCAACTTAGACAAGCAGCAGAATGCACTTATTTGTTAGAATGTGTTTTTCTGTGCCCTGAGGAATAAAGAATGGATCAGGAAATATCATTTCGGAGGGGTATCTTTACTGAAAAAGGGCCAGGTAGAGGTGCGTGGGCTGGTGCCTCGATGAGCTGAGTTTTTGAGGCTGTGTTTAAAATATCAGCTTTATACCACTAAAGCATTCAAGAGGATTCTCCCAGGAAACATAAGTTACTGATAGTGGGCCTTGAAAAGTAGAGAGAAAATAAACATAGCAGTCAATCAGTCAATCAGTCTTTTAAAAAAGAAAACACTCTTAATTTTCACAACGTAGGGAAAGCACTGCTTAGTTAGCATGTATCTCTTTTCTAAATATTTTCAATGCAATCACAGGGAAAACTGCAGCCAGTCCCATTCTGTGCCCTTCTTCAGTGCTGCCTCAGGTTTCTTTCAGCAAGCTCTAGAGGTTTGTCATCTGGTTTGGGTCTTGAACAGAGAACACTGGAACCAGATGCATTGCTTCAAAATAGAAAATTGGTTGTAAAAAGACCAAGAACAAATAAGTTGGTATATGAGCTATTTGTATAACTAAAGAAACAGCAGTGATTGAAATAGTTTGTCACTATAAATATAAACAGGTGTCCTAACATGACCTCAGGAACAGAGTTGCATTTTAGGTTCAATTCCAAGTAACAGAAATCTGCAAGAGTTTGTTGAGACAAAACAAATCTACAGATAAGTGGGAGGAATTTACTTTTTAGGGTATATGGTTGCGGTTTCAATTACACTTCAATGGCTAAGCATCCACTTAATGTCAAAAGTAAATGTCATACTGGATCCTGGGAGCAGTTTTGCTAAGCTGCCCTGCTAATACACCTGCAAACAGCTCATGTTTCCTGGCCAGGCCACAGCTGTGGGCTTCACCTGTCCCTCACAAAGTATCTTTTCTTAGATGACTTCAGGTTTATCTAATGTCTGTGCACTTGAGTTCATCAGACACCTGAAAACCACATAAGTGTTTCTGAGTTTTGGTGGTTTTGGAGGCTATTGAAAACTGTTGCTGGGGAGGAGAGGGAAGAAGCTCACTCTCCAGTTATGCTAAAAAGATATTTTATACAGTTTTTCTCCCAAAGCCCCACATTTCTGAAAGTTCAATTCTAAAATCTCAGTCATCATGAGCAGACCTTCCTCCACAATGCCAGGCAAGTCAGTTCAGCCTTCCCCTGCTTCCTCTGCTGACACATACCAGTCACATCTCATCCAGCTACTGGGAACGCCTCTGCTCTCTGATGCTCACATCTCAGTGAGCAGTGTTATTTATTTCTGTTCTGCCTTCAGTCCCCACGGTTCATTGGAAGACGTCAAAGCCTCATTGAAGATGCCAGGAAGGAAAGAGAGGCTGCGGCTGCAGCCACTGATGCCGCAGAGGCTACAGAGACCATTGTATTTGAGGAGAAGGATGGGAGAGCCATGCTGAACCTCTTCTTCATGCTCAAGGGAGCCAAGACTTCACCACTGTCCCGTGTCCTTAAGGTATTTGAGGTGAGTACCTAACCTGTTGTGTGGTACCCAAAGAACACACTTCAGGTTTCATGACTGGGATGTGAGAAGCATCACTTGAGTGTAATAAAGAAGACTCAGACTAGGTCTGCCTACTTCAAATTATCAGTTAATTGTCTGGTATCTCTGAAGTCATGCTTTGCTCATGCCCCAGTGTGTCCTCACTTGCCATCACTAAGAAGGAAGTGTACCTCTATCTTGCAATGCTGTTAAGCTCTGGCCTCAATTTTGCTTAATTATTTTCAGTTTCACACTCCAGTCCACATCCTTATGGCTTGTTGCATACTCTGACAGCCCTTCCCACTGCTCAGCAGTTCAAGTTCAGGCATAGGGCTCTGATTCCACATTCAAAGCAAGCTGTGTGCCCTGCCTGTACCTTGAGACCAAACTCACCTCACTTGTGGGTCATTACCAAACTGGTCCTCAGTCAAATAGTTACAGAAACAACTTTGCCCTGGGTCTAAAACTGGCATATTGATTTCAAAATTACCTCTCTATTTCAAGGATTTTTCAGATTCACATGTTAAAGGTTCTGTTGGTTTCCCTCAGAGATGCATCCTGTCTATGCCTTTAATACCAAGGAAAACTGGTAACTGAGCTTTTTTCCCCTAGCCAGCAATGTAATGTTGCATTATATACAATCTCAGTGCTATGAATGGAAAGACTGAGATAAATTCTGCCTATTTAAACAGCAATCCAAGCATGACAGCTTGCATTCATGTAGAATGTTTTCATCCAGAATGATTCAAAAGTGTTTTGCAAACTGAGGTTTTGAGATGTGTTCTGTCTATGGTAGCTTAATTTCATTGACTTCAGCCGTGAGAGAAGAGGACAATTTGTTCTTATTAACCAGTCATGTGGCTTGTAAGGCCTCTGGAGGTCTCTGGTCCAACCTCCTGCTCAGAGCAGGTCCAGTCACAGCAGGTTGTTTGGGGCTATGTACACTATACAGTTAACCTGCTACTTAAAAACTGTAAACATACAAAAAGTGTGTTTAGGGGATAAAGTATTTCCCTGAAATTGTAGGGCATTCTAGTTATTCATTGCCCACATATTATTACCTCTGATAATCTTATGAAAAACATTTAGATCTCCAGCAATTACATTTCCTCTACAAGGACTGTTGCAAGAAAAGCTGTTTTCTGGGCAAAATATGGTTCTTGTCTCAAGACTGAAAGAACCTTTATGACCAACTTTTCAGACAAAATCCGTGTGTTGCTATGACTGGGGTCTCCTTCCCAGAAGCACAGAGATGCCAGATAAAGCATGACAAATCCATCAGTGTAACATTCAACAGGCTGCTCAGTGGGTATGAAGCAGATGTGTAAGCTCTTGTAGTTGGTAGATTTTATGTTATATTGCATTTAAACTCCGTAATTTAAGCAATTTTTAAAACATCAAGCGAGAAGCTGTGGCAGCTTATGTTCAAATATTGTTTGTTTCTTCCTGGAGCAAAAAAGGCTCTTTGAGCTTGTCACAGAGAGAGCTTTAAATATAATAAAAAGAAAGCATGTCAAGTCCCAACAGAGGACGATTCATTTCCCAGATCCCTCTGGCAATGCAGGTACAAGATATGAAAGCAGACAGGCATAATGACATTTGCCTCATCATGAACCAGGCTGCAGGGAAGCTGGTTTCACTCTTCTGTATGTGTTACATGCAGCTGAAGCAAAGGTAATGCAATCACAGCTGTCAGATTAATGCAAAGGTATCGATTGTTGAGGGTACAATGTAATAGTGAAGTTGGTAGGTACATTAAAAAACACCATCCTAAACTTAATTTACCTGTGGCATTGCATCTGTTCCTTCTCATCTTTTTATCTCTGATTAACAAAAGAAATCATGTCCCTTCCTCCATCAAAGGTCTTGAGGGAACTTTGGGAAGGTTGGGTCATTGCCTAGAGCCTTGGGCTTGTACTGCCAGTTTTCACTGAGCTAAAGAAAATTCCCACAAATCTACTAGGGTCCTTTGGGAGCCTAAAGACATCATTTCGTCTCCTTATTCCATGGGGGAAGTCAGTTCCGATAGTGAGCCCAAATGACACCGGCGCTGGTAGTAACCCCAGGGGAGCGCGGGTGCGGGCGGGCCGCGACAGCGCCGACGTTCAGCACCACGGCCA
>VWYN01016965.1:64690-89455 GCA_013400075.1 Hippolais icterina | reverse complement strand
ATTTTTTTTTAATCAAAAGAAATATGAGAAGAAACCAGCTCTCCAGAATCTCCTTTAAATAACTATTTAGAATGTAAAAAGATATATTTCTGCCTAACTTACTCTAAATTCATCCTTTATAAAAAAATACTGCTGGAAAAAAAATTTCTTTGGGTAGTTTTGAGATTCTTTGTTTCACTCTCTCAAAAACATGAACGTTCTAAAATAATCTGACCTTCACACAGAAAATCTTGTGTGTTACAGTTAAAGTATATAATCATATATTGGTCCTATAGATACTGTCTGTGTGTGTTATTCAGATATATGCAAATACAATGACTTTCTTTTTTGAAGTTATGTTTTAAGAAAATGTTCATTTATTTTGGGCAATATAATTTTGTAAAGGACCTTAATCTATCAGGGTTGCTGAACACAGAAATGTTGCTGTGGGCTGTATTAATTTCAGGTGGCTACAGGTTTCATTTGAAGTGCTGAAATTGGAAATAAAATTACTTTGGCTTACAGTGATAAAGTTCCATGTTGACATACAATTCACAAACCAAATTCACAAAAATTCAGTGCCTGCTGAAAAGTATAGAAATAGCAAATATTACACAAATCAAATCATTAGTCAAAATATTCTTAAAGACAGGAAAAATCTGTCAGAAATATCCTTGATGGGCTATATATCTCTCCAAAGTTTTCTTGTAAGTTGGATGGTTTCACAATTTTTTATTTATGAAATTCCAGGCTGCATGTTAATTGAATACACCTATTTAGAAGCCTAAATGACTATTTTGCATTTACTTAATGTAATTTATATGTATTTAGTAGTACTTTATTTTCTATATAATTTTTAACAGTGCTAGGATTTGTAGTCCTAGCAATAAATAAATATTCTATGCCTTTTCTTTGTTGCTGTTGGTTTTTATTATTCCCAATATTGAATGGAAGAGGCTGCTTTTAGTTAACATGAAGTGCTTGAACTTCATGTGCTGCATAGATAACTTGTCAGGTAATCCTGTGTAAACAAAACTTGATAGTGCATACAGTACCACATAAAACATTGCAAACATACAGCATAATGTCTTTATCTAAAATATAGTTATGGGACATAAGACAAAATCAATATTCTATTTGAGGGTAAACAGCTAACAAACTGTAAAAAATCAGTACAGGTACAGAAGCAATGCCTTTTTTACTAACCTTAAATTACTTCTAACATTAAATGCCAAATTTTACTTAAATAGAGCTTAATTCTTTCAGGTTTAACACTTAGAATTTCTCAAAATCTAATTGACATATTGAGTAATACAACATAGATTATCAGAAACACTATTCTTCTCTTATGATTGTTACTACCTCACCTGATGGGGTCCTGCATCTACCTAGAATCTCCAGATAATTTCATGTTTGCAAACATTTAAAATAATGGACCTTGACACTAAAATGCATTTTAATACAGTAAAATATAATACAAGAACTCTAAATGCAATGTGTAATAACAGAAGCATGATATTTGTTCTTTTAGGATGGTTATGCCACCTACTACCTGTGTAAGACCTTTCTAGACCCTTGGAACAAATGAGTCTGAAGGTATAATATAAGGTATATCATATATAAAATAGAAAAATTGGTTAGTCAGTTTAATCATTTAAGGTATGATAAAGTTAACCATTCTTAATTTACACTCCTTTTTAATTTTTTTCAAAATAAATTTTCTATTTTATCAACTTCATAAAAAAATTGTTGTTGTTTTCCAAGTTTCAATAATTACCTCCTCTGATGTTTTCAGATTATTAAAGCTATTACTGAGAAGAAGTTCAGAGATGAAATAACAGAAAGCCAGGAACCATTCATGACATAAATTTAGGTGATTGTGGCTCAAAACATCTTACAATAGTAAAATTGCAAGAATGCATTTTCTTGAAGCTCTTATTTATATACAGGCAAATCAAATGTAACATTACTGGAATTTAAATTGTCACATTAAAACATATTTGATTTACATGAGACTAGGAGATTGCTTGAGTGAAATATTCTAGTGTCTTTCCTTGCACTGCCTTGGGCATTGATTCCTTAACTGCTTGCCTGAAGTGAGACATCAATTTATATCTCCCAAGTTCATAAAGACAAGATAACCTTTGATAGGACTCATTCTGGCCATTCACATGTTTTTTTTATGCCAAATACAAATGAATTAAAAATACATCATGCTGAAAATATTAGATTGTTTAAATCTGAGCGGAATGAGAAAATGATGAAAATTTGAGAAAATTCATATAATGAGAAAATTCATATAATTACTCCCTGTGTTAAAAGAAAAAAAAAAAAAGGGAAATTGAATCAAAAAATCAAAAAGGAACAAAGAATTAGGAAATGTGAAAGAAGTAGTTGATTTTTACTGTACTGAGGTTTTTTCCTTAGTAGTTGTTTTTTATGTTGTTGTTATTGCAGTCCAGAACATGGTCATTTCATAAACAATTTCATTAGATTAGGTTATTTCATTAGACGGAGTTAAATATAAAATTGAATACTAACAACATGGTTAAGAGAGAATGTAAAAACAATGTTACTTAGATGAACAAAGTCACTTTCATACACTGTCTTTTAATATGCTGTGTTAAAAATACAGCAAACTCCATTTTCAGTGTAAAATCTACAATAACTGCACTATAATCTACACTATACGCATATACAGAATATGTTATAAGATCTAAGCCTTGCCAATGAAGAGGAATGACCCAGGGTATGCACAGAAACAAAAATATAACACAACTGATCAGTATAAGATCAAAGACAACAGGGCATTCTGATTTTTTTCCTGTAGTAAAAACTTCATAATTATCATTTATAGACAAGCAGAGGTATGACCCTTACTAGCACAGGATTTTGATCTGGGTGGGAGATTGAGTGAAACATCAATCTGATAAGTACAATTCCAAATTACCTTCTGACTGTGTGCTGCCTAAATTTGCTCTTCTTCCATGAAGTCCTAAATGGTATATCTCATAAAGAATTTAAATGAAAAAGAAAATTAACAACAGAACTCTTACTGGTCTGCTCAGAGGAAATTGAACACTGAGACTGAACTGAATACAGACTTTCAAAGCTGTTGTTTCAGTCAACAGTAATAGCGTTCAGCTCAGGTAACTGGAAAGTTTGGCCAAAAAACCCAAAAGCTGCTAAAAATCTTTATAAACAATTGCAGCTTAGAGAACTACTAAGAAGAAATTTAAAGTTAAGAGATTCAAATTATGCAACCAAAATTCTATACATTCCTTATGAAAAGATACATCCAAAATATTTACCAAAAAGAAAAAGAAGCACTCTTTTAAAACAAACTACCAATTTCTTATGTAAGAAGCAGGATTTGTTTGATTTCTCTTTTAACTCCAGAAAATATAAGACTTGTGGTTTTTATACATTTTGTTGGAAAATTATACAAAGCAGATATACAAAATCATGCTCTGTTTAATATGAGTTTTTCCGTAAATATTGGACAGAATAGAACTCAATAAAATAAATAAAATTGCTATGAGTTCAAGTCATTTGTGCACAGTCTGCTGTTGCATCACAAATTCTGAAATGCAAGAAAAATTACCATATCAATTAATAATCAATTTTTAAGGTTGTGGGAAAATTTCCCTTGAACTTTAAATTATTTTTTTAGAACTATTAGATCATTAAGCCAAACATGAATTTAGTTGTTATATTATAAATAAACTTAAATCATTGTAATTGCAGTTTCAGTACTTTGGAAATAATGATATACAGTCCTTTGAATTCATGTGTCACAGTTTACAGTGATTAATCTTCCACACATTAATTTTGACAGTTTTGGATTTTTATTAAATATACACTGTGTCGTACTATTGAAATTTAAATCCAGAAAAGAAGCAATTTTAAAACCAAGTTCCTTTTTAAAAAACACCTAAATAACATAAAATAACATTGCCTAATCCCCCATCTGTTTACCCTGGTTGTTAGAAGGTGTGCACTCACAAGAAACACACTCCTGATAAATGTAATGAGTCCAATGAGCTAACATGTATGCAATAGGATGTTAGCTTCATCAGGTTGTGGAACTGGCTATGGGAGGTTGTTACCTCAAATAAGAGAAGCTAGACTTGATGACCTGGAATAGCCAAGTTCCACTCAAGTGCAAGAAATTAGTATAACTAAATGGTAGCAGAGCAGTTTCTAGAAATTCTAGATGAAGATTTAATCCTGTTCTCATTTATATCCCATTGATGAAATTATTGTAGATTCCTGCAAGATTTTCCCCTCTATTACTGTATGTGAAACATGAAAACAAAATGTAAAAGTTTCCATTACTCAAGCTTTCATATCAAAGAAGAAACACAAACACTGCACTAAAGCAGTTCTAGAACTGAGCTTTGTTGTGCTTTTTTTCCCTCTATTTTAGCCTTTAAAGTCCTGTTGTCAGTTTGCTTCTTATGAATCATTCAGATAATAATAAAAGTGTCAGGAATTTAATAGCTTTTAAGCTGTGTGAAGAATCAGAACAGGACATGTGTGTAGAGCATCCTGCAGTTTAGATGGAAATACGTGGCTAGGTGCTGTTCTGTTAGGATCCAAAACAGGTGATCTGGAGTTACAATTGCTCTTTGTTATTTGCTTTGCATTTCTTCTGAAGAATGTGTAACACCAAAGAAAATTTTAAAAGAGTCCAACTTTACTGTCCAGAAAACCACCTAATGAATCTATGATTAGCTTCACTTTCTGTCTGAGTAGATAGCACAGAGTAAAATTTTTCTCTCACACATTCACAGCAATCAAGAGCAATATGATCCAGCATCTCAGACCTTATACTCAATTTTCTAAATAGATAGGAAAGGGAGTTAATTCTTCCCTCCCCTCAGCAAAGAATAATCTCTCTGGTTCATAACACCAACCTCTGACAGGGAACCAGGCGGACCTCTCTGATGCAACCACCTTCCACCATCTGCTCCTGCATCCGTACATATGTTGTATACACACCCTCGCTGTGACCCGCTTCCTCTTCTGCTGCAGCACTCTCAACCCCTGCCTCTATCCCAGCTGTTTCCAAAATGCTATCAGCCCTATCCTCTGTCTCCTGGCTGGCAAGAAATGGCTCATGGAAGTCTGGGTTTGACTGTAGAGTAACCAGGGAGTACATGGAGTCTCAACAAGCATCTGGTTAAAACAGCAGCTGTCAGTGCACATAATAACCTTTCCTTTTCAGTAGCAACTGTTGCCAGCTAACACAAAAAAATGCAGATGTTTTAAAAATCCTCCTATTCACTGTCAAATATGGCTGAAACTGTTATGTCTTCAAAAGTTACTGAAAAGTACTGACAGACAGACAGAATGGTTATGTGAAACATATTTCTCAGGAAACTAAGCTAAAAATAAGATTACTGATTAATCTCACACTTCCAATCTCAAAATTATCCTGTAATTTTCTTAGAAAAGCAATTTTCTCTTTTTTCAAACTCTCTATTGCCACTGTATTTGAAGGGGCCTTTGTTTATTTCAGCATTATGGTAATTCACCTTTCAGTATTCCATTTTTTTCCTGCTGTTATCGGTTTAACTTACTTCTGCATATTTCTTTTAGATCCTGTTCTTTACTATGCCATGTGTATATATTTTTAACATCCTTCACTTCTTGCTTCAGCTGCTCTTTATATCACCTTACTTAATCATGTTGGCCTTTTGCAACCTTTATGCTGTTTAAATTTAAACAGGAATGGATTTCAATTGCAGTCTGTTCAAGTATTTCTTAAATATTCACCACTTCACCTCACTACATTTGCCATGCATTATAGAATTTCTATCAAAATCACCCAAGGCATTTCACATTCTTTCAACTCAGCTTTACCAGAGTGAAAAAAAAAATAGAAATAAATTCTAAAAACTCTTGTGTATTTTTTAAAAATGCTTACCTTCCCATGATTCTAAAATTCATTAATGCTCTAGCTTCAAATCCTTATGTTCTTTCACTTGAATTTGCTATATATTGTGGTGTTACATTTCAGCTAAAAACTGTCAAATCACCTGAATTTTGTCCTTGCTGTGATGCTATGGATTCTAGATAGCACAAAACCTAGCTTTTTTCACAGCAAAATCTTAGCCAATATTTCGTATATTTTTAGTAAATATCCCTAAATATCCCAAACAATGCATCAATATTTATATCAGTGTACTTGCACTGCCATTTCATTCACTTTAATTTGGAAAAGTATGATTAAACCATACTTGATTGTGGAATTGACTAGAAGTATGAAACACAATTATGGAGGCTAAAAGTCAACTATTGCTTTTCTGTAGAAATGCATCATGTTTAGTAAGCATGGTGGTTTTTTCTACTAAGTTACTGAAGCCTCTCTCATTCTCTGTGTCTTGGGACACTTTCTTTTCACAAGTAAGACAATGAGTTATGGTAGCCTAGAAGGTATTTTTCATATGCAATGCAACTTCTCTTTTGTGTGAATCTGTTAATCTTCTTTCCAGAGATTTAATATAAGTATTTTGAAGTTTCGTAATTCCTCAAGAGAAAGAGGAATTATACATAACCCTGAATAAGACTCATGGCCAGATCTGAACTTCTGTATGAAAAAAAAAGGCCTTGAAATGTACAGAAAATGTGTAAAAAGGATTAACACATGATTATGGAATAATCAGACTTTAAATTTCTATACTTTAAATTTCCAGTTGAACAAAATACACTCTATTTTCATTCCATCAGAAATTAGCTTCTCCATACCCACAATGTTCTATCCAATACACATGACTTTTGTGCACATTCAAGTATTACTCTTATTTAGTGAAACTATATAGGTGAGTGTTGCCTCAATGATCAAGAAAGTAAAATCCACTTACTGGATGGACTTATTGGGCAGTGTCTGACACTTACTTCACTTGCTCAGAATGCAGTGGCCTTGGATGTTTGTGAAGTCCCAGATTCATTTTGTAGACTGCACAGAGTTAAATAACTCTGTGTAGGAGCAATGTCCAAAGGCCGCAGGTATTTTAGGTTCGCCTGATTTTAGTTTCTTACCTTTGAAGCTCCCATGGCTTCAGGGTAGCTATGCTAAATGTGAACACAAAAAAAATTATTCCAATTAATTTCACAATGCAAGGTAATTGCTACAACTTTTTCTTTCTCCCTTTTCCAGAATTTTACATGCAGTAACCTAGACATTAAAAAAATAAAAGTCTGATTAATCCAGCTTGATAAAACATCAATTTCAGCACAAATCTGACCAAAACTAATATACTGAATCTGTAACCATAAAATAACAAATCATTCAGAAAAGGCATGGTGGATATAATTTATCTCTCTCCAGAAGAGGTTGTAAAATTTCATAAGTCATAAGTATTTATGTAGTAATTTTCAAATCGTTTGAATGGACACTTTTGGAAAATAAACAGATACAGTGTAGCTATAAAGAAAAAAATTCCAACAACCAATTAATGTATATTTGAGTACTCCAGAATAAAAAAAAAAAAGAAAAAAAAGAAAGAACTTCATTGTGTTGCACATATTAAAGAAAAATGATCAAAAAACCCAAGCAACCTCATAAATGAACGTGTATTAGCTATCTTATTACATGGTTATTTCAAAATGGGAATCTCATCTTCAGTAACAAAAATGTCTGAGTCAGTAAAAATGAGCATGCATATTAATAAAGTCAGAAGTGAAATTACGGTATATTACAGACCTACATGGCATCTTGCATTCTCTAGTTTTCTGGTTTGGGCATAGGAAGTTTATGAAATTTATGTTTGTGATTTTCCAGTGCTCATGAAGACTCCTGGAATTCTTCCTAAATTAGATAAATGCTGTAGTCACATTAATGCACTGAATGAGCTTCTAACAGTTCTTAAGTTAAATCAGATACACAATCACTCAAAGGCTGAATTTCTGGATGGAATGTTATTTTACACCAGGCAAGCATGTGTCCTTGCAACAAACAGGATGTAATACTTGATGCCTGTACTCTGATATTCTCACAGTCAACTTCAAACTATAACTCCAAAGAGAATTCCTGTTCCAGTCAGCAAATGACAGATGCCTATTTGCCTTTATGTTCCCAGCTAACCTTTACAGCTCTGAAACTGTCACTTAGCAGCCATTCTTCCACTTGTCTTTATATGGAACTGATATATCCTGTTCACTCTATCTCCTCTCCTTCTCCTATGCACTTATATTCACATTTCTGTCAATACAAGTAACAAAAGAAGGAGGCTTAAAATGCTATAGGATTGTCATGAATATATATGGAGGGGGCATAGATCACAATGCAACTTACTTGGTATTCTAAGCAAAGACCAAAACTCAGTGTTGAAAGTTATAGTTCTTTGTATTTCCTAAAAGTTTATGCTGGAGTGTGCTGAAAGAACAGCATCCCTTTCTCCTGACACATGAAAACAGTCAAATCAACAACTGAAAAGTTTGACTCCTCATTTTTATAGAAATATAGAATTGTAGGATCATCTAAGTTGGAAAAGAACTTTATATTCTTTGAGTCCAGCTTCAAACCTAACACAACATCATGGTTTAACCCAGCTGGCAACTAAGCCCCACACACAGCAACTCACTCTGGGAAACCTTTTCCAGTGTTTCACCAACCACAAAAGAATTTCTTCCTTATAGCTAGACTGAATCCCCCCTTTTAGTTTAAAATCTTTTACTGTTGTGTTTTTAAAAATGTTTTTGCCATCTTTCTTGTAAGACCCTCTTAAATACTGAAAGATTGCAGCATGATCTTCACAGAATCCTTTATTCTCCCTCTCTCCATCTCTGCTCATAAGATAGATGTTCCATCCTGCTGATCATTTTGTGGCTCACCTCCGGACTCTCTTCAACAAGTCCATGTTATTCTCGTGCCAAGGACTCCAGAGCTGGACTCAGTACCATCCATCTTTTGCCTTTAATACTCAAAATATTATACTTATGTCAATATTCAACCATCCACCTCACCTTCATCTTACTGTGTGAAGTTACTTACTATTCCTACCATTCTGAAAAGTAAAGTATATCTTCATGGAACTGGTCTTCATTTTCTCAGATCTGACATTGGAAAGGTAATATTTGATACTGGATCATTAGTGAAAGGTCATAAAAGAATAGTTATTTGTTAGGGGAAGCCAATATGCTGCACAGTCTGCTGCAAAGTGATGCTCTTTCATTCTTCTGCTCCCTTCTTCCCCTGACAATACTTGTAATTAGCTTACTTTCACTTTTGCTTAGCCATACTCCAAGAAAGAGCATCGTGTTACTAGACAGTCTACAAGATCATTTATTGGACACCTTAAAAGATCATTAACAGCATCACTTTTATGTGTCCTCATCTGTTTTGCCTGAAAGGGTATTTTTTGTTCAGATACCAAGTAGTTTATCAGCATACAGGTAGGAATATTTTCATGTTGACATATGGATTTCCAGGAATGAGGCCTCTAGCCAGTAGATAATTGCTCCATTAACATGTCTGTATAGACATGGCTAATTCCTGAATTAATTCTCCTTAGACTTCTCTAACATTCAGACATATTCTTCTTGAAGCATTCTCAGATACCAGTAATACCTTCAGAGCATCAGACATTTAGCACTGGATATGCTTCAGGCAGAGTTTGCAGAATTCATCAAACAGAGCAGGTACATCACAAGGAGATTAAAAATAAGGGTAGGGTACACACTCTAAAATGTACCAAAATTTGCAACAGCTGAAGGGGGCATTGAAGTGATAGATTAGGAAATGGAAACTGTATGTATCATTTCCCCTTTTTTGTGTATGCATAGTGCTTGTACATTCTAGAAAGCAGGCTTTCTGAGATTTGCAGGATAGATGTGTACTCGGAGCAGGCATTACTTTTTTGCTTTGTTTTTCTGTTATATGTTGCCTTATGGCCTCTTCCTATTTTGTCCCTCACCATTTTTCACTGACCTGAATCAAAAGAATGTGCATAATATTTAATGAAATTTCATCAAATATTTAATCTTTGTGTTTGGCACAGTTGATGTTGGGTTTGTATTTTTTGGGGAATAGAAATCTGAGAATTTCAGTTTATCTTTCTTAAGGAAAATAATAGTCCATATGATTATTTTGAAGCTGACAGTATGTTTAACCTCTATTGTCACTGTCAGTATAAAATCTCTCTGTGACAGATATCTGCACTTGCCCTGCAGCAACATGGAATTTCCACAAAGTTCACATCATCACTTTTTGTAAATAGCTCTAATTCTTACAAGGTTTAGCCATGGCCCAGGTTGGAAAGTAACTACCCTGCAACTGAGTACACAAATCCTTGGTTCTTGCAGTAATAGCTACACATTTTGGCTAGAAGTCATGAGGCAACTTTAAAAACCCTATACCAGAACCTTTGGAGAAAGAATCTCTGAAAAAATAAAATCTGGCAGATTTCATAAGCAAAACCCAACCCAAATTAATGTGATATTACCTATTGAAAGTGTCTGTAGTTATCACTTAAGAGTCAGAGTTGATCAAGAAAAAAAGGAAAATAAGTGCAAATCCAAGCAGCTACAGAGATTAAAGGCTTCTAGTTTAAGAATTCAGCCTTTGAGCTACTTATAATATTCTGATAAATTTTGCACTGGTTGGTAATTGACAAATTATCAAAAATCTAATTTCTCCACCCTCATTTTATTTCCCAAAGTATTTCCTATATAGTAAACTATAGGTCTCAAAATGGCAGATCAAGAAAATATCATCTGTGATCAGTGCTTAACCTAAACTGTTAAAAATTTTAGGAGGCTGTGACCATTATGGCCATAAGAAACTACAAATTTCTGAACTTTTTCTACAAGACTGGCAGATGGCAGTAAATTTTGGAACTTTAAACAGAACTCTGTCAATCCTTGTCTTTTATGGCTCCACCATCCTTATTCTATGCTAGACTATCAGGTGGCCATAAACTATAGGTTTTCAAAAAAGAAAAAGTATTCCTTAATTTTTACTAACTTTTAAAACCTGGTGGTTGAAAACTTATTAAGAGGAAAGCCTTCAGGCAAGGTGAATATTGTGAATCATCTCCCAAGATAACTATGTTTTTCCAACCAGACCCCTACAAATCTCATTGCAATATTTAAAAAAATACCGAAAGCAAAAACAAAAACAAAACCAGAAAACCCCCACAAAAACAAACAAACAAACAAACAAAACCAAAACAAAATACCCCCCAAAAAACTCACCAAAACTTGCACAATGGGAGAAAATATTCTCTTTAAAGGCCTAGTTGCATCACACAGCACCAAGGAGTAAATGAAAGGTATCTTGTATGAATGGCTTTGAAAATTTATCATTTCCATTGATGCTTATCACTACTGAAATTCCAAAACAGTGGGGGTTTTTTTGTTTGTTTGTTTGGGTGTTTTTTGGTTGTTTTTTTTTTTTTTTTTTTCTTTTTTTCTGTTTTTTTTGTGGCAAGGCAGGTGGGATACCATATATAGTCAGAACTCAGTAGACAGTAAGTTATTGGTGTTCTGCCTTTTATTTGAATTGCTGCACTTGTAGTTATCACCTAGGAAAGGATAAAATGTGCAGTCCATCCCATCATGTTGAACAACAGAAAATATTCTGCATTTCAATCACAGAGTATTCAAGTGCTAACACAATTTACTTTTGGAAACAGCTTGAGACAGAGTCACTGAGAGCTATATATGTTCATCTAGCTGATAAAAAAGGTAGAGTCTAGGTTTTACTAGACTCTACTAGGTTTTACTGCCACTCTGGCTTTACAAGTCACAAAACTATTTATGTCATCAGATACTAGTTTACTGGCATTCACTTCTGTCTTTCTGGCACAGCACTATGTCAGCAAGAACATTAAGTGAAAGTGAAGCAGATCTGGTTTTTGTGCTAGGCAGTGTACAGCAAAAAGGATGCAGCACAGATAAATAGAGCAGATTAATTGATCTTGGAATGATACCTGTTTCCAGAGTGAAACTGTTTTAATGCTTCTTACAGCAGCTGGTAAGAAGTAGAGAGGGGAATCAAGTATAGGAGGCAAAAATATCCTTACAGACTCCTAATATGCTTTGATTCAGGTCGCTAAATACTTTGGACCGTTGAGGTAGGCTCATTTAGTATAAAAAATATGAAACCCCCAAAAAATCAGCTAGACATATATTTAATATCTTACAGCTGCTAACCAGTTCCCAGTAATTTAGCTGAAAAAACCCCATAGTGTGACATTGTGTTGCCCCACTCACTATCTGGTCTTGTTGCATTGCATTATTTCAAGAATAAAACCATATTAAAATTCAAATGAGAAAACACTAATCTCTGCCCTTGGAGTTCCTAATGCTTTAAATCTTTCTGATAGTACTAACTTCAATCATTTGAAAATACCCTGGAATATATATTCATTTTTTTTCTTTATATGTGAGGCACTGGCAGCATTTTGGACAAAGTTACTGCAGAAGTGAATGCATAAACGACATAGTGAAATTTTAAACATTTAGAAGGCAGCTATTTGAATGAAATGGCAAATATAGGAGATTTGAAGTGTATCAACTTCAAATTAACTTGGGCCTCTGATGGAAAATTAATTCAAAGCATGGGACTTTTGCAGACTTTTTCACATGATGATTGATCAGAGACTGCCTCTCATGTACTAGATATGGTCTCAACTCATCTTGTGGCAATAAAGTATTTAGAAGAGAGGGAGTTTCCAGGTATTCAAAATCTTTCAGCATAAAATGGAAGAAAAATCTGTAGAGGAGAGAGGGAATCATATAATTCTGGTCTGTCCACCATGCTGTCAGCAGGTTACAGCAATTTTTCTTCCTGTACTACAGTTACACATGAAGACGGATATTTTAAGTTGCAGTCAGTGAATCATGAATGTATTTGATAATTATATATATATATATTTAAAAACCCAAATATCTTCTCTCCATGTATACCAACTATTATTGAATCATATTCTTTTGTAGTTTTTTAAATGAAGTATAATAAATAGAAGAATAAACTCTTGATAATTTAGCTAATATAAAAAATTCTACTAAAGAAATGTGTTTTTTGATTTCTAAGGAAACGTTCCTGAAAGTAGTACTACTGTTTTTAGAGATGATCTTATCCCTGAAATTTCTATGGAAAAGTGTATTGGAATGAGCGTATCCATCACATAGTTTAATTAAATTGATTAGTTTATTTAATCAAAAGATTTGTCAACTAAGCAAATATTACTGCAATGCCATTACCCACTACATTTAGTTAAATATTTAGTTACTGTATAACATGGCTCATTATATGCTTTAGCAATATTGTATAATATGCATAATAATGCTAGAATACAGCCTTGGGGCACTGCATTAAGTACTAAAATTCCAATGCTCCTTAGGCAAAGAAGAACATGAGATATAGTGCTTCTGCATCTCAGTTTCAACTTGGAAGCTCAAGTATAATTAATAAGGGACTTGGAGGAACATACGGGGAATAAACCAGTAGCCACTTAGTAAATAGCAAAGCCCATGTGATATACTTTAGGTTAGGGTTTGCCTCCAGTCTTCCCAGAGTACAATTGAATAATCTTAGAGGAATGGTATTGTAAGACATTGCAAAAACATTTTCGTACAAATCAAAATAATTTAAGACAAATGTACAAAAAATATTCTCAGCCCTTCAGATACTTTTCCTGCAAATCCATCTACTAGCATATTTTACATGTGGTACACAATAAAGGTACAGTACTTCCAATACTTTAAATTTCCCCTAGGTTTTCAAAGTATTTTACTTANACTGGGGAATGAGATGCTGCAAAGAAGTACTACAAAAAGGGAACTGGGAGCAAGTTGTATACAAGGCAGCAGTGCCTTGGCAGCCATAAGGGGCAACTGAGTTCTGAGGGGCATCAGGAGCAGCATCACCAGTTGGGCAAGGGAGGGGATTATCCTGATCTTCTCTGCTCTGCTCTGGAGTGGCCTCACCTCGAGTGCTGGAGGCAGTTTTTAGTGACACAGTATAAAAGCATTCTAAAGTTATTAGAAGGTGGCCAAAGGAGAGCCAGGAGGATGAGGAAGGATCCGGAGGGGAAGCTGCATGAGGAGCTGCTTAGGTCACTTGGTCTGCTCAGTCTGGAGAAGAGGAGACTGAGGGGATGCCTCATCACGGTCTGCAACTTCCATGTGAGGAGGAGGAGCAGACTCTGATCTCTGCTATGTGGTGACCAGTGACAGGACCTGAGGATTGGCCTGAAATTGAGTTGGGGGAGGTTTCAGCTGGATAATAGGAAAAGGTTTTTCATCCAGAGAGTGTTTGGGCACTGGAACAGGCTCCTCAGAAAAGTGTTCACAGTACCAGTTTGGTAGAAATCAGGAAGTGTTTGAACAGTGTGCTCAGGCCCATGGTTTGACTCTTGGAGGTGGTCCTTTGCAGGGACAGGAACTGGACTCAGTGGTCCTTTGGAGTCCCGTCCAAGACAGGATATTCTATGATTGATTAAAACCACCATTTAATCCATTAAACCTGCATCTGGCTAAATGATTATTACTCTCAGCAAACACTCTATGTGGTCTCATGGAACAGGGTTCTCTTTGTGTAACTTTCAGTAAAAGATATTGAAATGAAGGAAACACAGGTTGAGCCCCAATGACTGGATAACGTAATTCTTGTTTGAAAGCTTTAACGGGGATTTTTCTGACTGGTGCACAGCTCTGAAAAATCAGAAATTAAATATAAGAATAAATTAATGTATGTTAATCCCAGTTCTCTAGCCATAGACACTAATAAAAATTTAAAGTTTTCCAGATGGCAAATGCATTCAAAGCAGCTGCTGCAATGTCTTACAGTGTCCATACAGGGAGCTTTAGACCACCACTGGAAAAATCATTGAGGGTTAGCTTCTTATCACTGATGTATGGTTCTAGAAAGGTCTTTAATTAGTAGGTTTGCAACAATTTAAGAAAATATATCTTTTAATTCATTACATTTATGGACATACTGATTTCACCATTTTTTCAGAGCAACATAATGAGCTGAGTGTTCATGCCTGTAAAGTGCTTAAGATAATGCAGTTTAGTTCAAAAGAGCTATGATTTAGTATATTCCAAATACGTTATATTCCTGCTGATGATTGCTTTTGTTATTGATCCATGTCTCAATTTACCAAACATCTAAATTTTTTACCTCATATGTACAACATTCATAAGGAAATCCCAAATATAATATAAAAATGGAAAGTACTTAGAACATGCTAAGAGAGATATTTCTTGGAATTTTGGAATGGATCTACACTTGTACGTTCAGAACTGCAAAAGATGAAACAAGAATGTTAGTCACAGAAAAAGAAAAAAAATAATACTTTTTCCACTCAGTGGATTAATTAAAACTCTTAAAAGTTCTGAGTTACTAAAGAAGCATTTGATGTTTAAGAAGGCTCAACTTCGTAACCTTTTCCTCTATTTTTTAGTTTTTTTCCTTCTTAGTGTTAAAAAGTGCCCAAAATAAATAAAATAAAATCAATTAGAATAATTGAAATTAACTTCTTATTTTTCTTAAATACTACTATCTCAGAAAATAATATAAATCCTCAGACATAGTGAAAAGCAATGTATAATATAAAAGAAGTAGAAATGACATCATAAATGAAAGTATAAGGTGGTTAATGAAATTGCTAACATATTTGTTCAGGAGAAAAAAAATTATTTGGTTAGGCAAAGCAGTAAAAATTAAGGTTAATAGAAAAGTGCATGAGTGTGGGTACAGTCCTTGTTTCTGAGACTGATAACTGCAGATCAGTAGTCTAGAAATGTAGCAGTTGTTTTAAAAGCTCTGCAGTATGTAGAGTGCAATTGATTCTGAACATTCTGGATGGTGGTCTTTTAAAGTGTCAGAAATATAAAGGCCCTGTTGTGTAGACAACCAGTTTTATAACTTCGTTGTCATGCTTCTTTTTACAGCTCATTGTTTTGGGAACCAAAGAGACTGGATAATAAGTCCATCATAACAGCTTGAGCTACACATTGCTTGCCATGTAAAACAATCAAATTCTGATTTAATTTATGTAACTTTAACCACATCCCAAAGGACAAAATTGAAAAATTCAGAGAAAATATTATCTGACAGAAGAATAGAAGATATCCCTAATTTGCCTTTATGAAGATTTATTTAAAATAGAATATTACAGGNCATGAAATGCAATTCATATGGTTGAAAAAGTCTTTTGAGATAAGATCACTGGCATGAAAAAATATTCTTTGAATAAAACAAAGCTGTCTCAAAGTGAACACATTTGTCTAATTTCTTTGTATTCTCCATTCTATAAATTGTCCTCCTGATGATTTTTTATGACCATTACTGGCCTCAGAAAACCATATAATCTCTTTCCATTTAAGGGTCATAAAACACACTCAGTGAAGACCCTGCTATTTAGTAGGTTGTATCTGTTGTCAAGTGAGAATGGTGAAATCAATTTATTTGGCATCTTATCTGCATAGTGCTGTATCAGCTGCGTACAAAGTATGAACAAATCCTAATGTTGAACCTCAGGGTATTTGTTTGTCTGAATTCTCTTTCTGCTGGCCAACAGGAAATCATTACAACTACCGTCTAGAGATGCAGTTCCCTTAGAGAGGGAAAGTGGCACAGCTTTTCTTTGCAAACCTTACCTCACATTGCTAATTTCTGATTTGACCATCTTTTTTTCTCAATCTTTGTCCTACTATTTGATTTATTTCTTAAAGTAGATATACAACCCGATATACTTATGAAAATACATGTAGCTTTTCAATATAGATTTTAGATTAAATTGAGAGACTTAATATTTTTCCTTCTAAGTGACTTGTATGAATACTCACATCATATAACCCCACAACCATTGCACCATTGCATGCAATTTATTGCAGTGTTAAAAAAACCAAAAAGGAAAAATAAGCCTAAGCTAATAATGCTTTTATCTTACTTTTTATATTCACCACACCTGATAATTAAGAATACAGTCTCAGACTTGTAATGGAGAGACCTAAATAAGATGAGATGAAGCCTGACATATAATAAATATAAAAAGGAAGTTAAGAACATGTCTTTGTTCAGAAACAAAGTAGTTGTCCATGAGATGTTTACTTTGGCTAAGCATTTTACAGGAGAAATTGCAGAATTTAACCATCAGCCAATATTCTCCAAAGTTCCTCAAGTGTGGTATTTCAGAAGTTTTTTCAGAACCCAAATGTCCAGATATACTCTGGTACAATTAGAGAAGTAAAGCAGGAGAAAGGAAAGAAAAACAGTGTCATATGCATTACCAGTACAGAATGGGCTGTAAATCTTATTTAAGTAGCAGCTTGAGCAGCAAGTAGTAGACATGGGAAGGAAGTTTTTATTTTTGACTATTGTGAAACTGTTTTAGAAGAACACATTAAATAAATTTGCAAGCAGTTGAACCACTCAATTTCAATTTATCTTACAGTTATTAATAATTTTAAAACAAGGTAACTGAAGCTTAAATTTTAATAATTATTTTCTCTTGTTTTAAACTGTAACTGTCCAAATTTGGAAATACTTTTGGTTTCCAGTTTTTGATCTGACAAACAATCTCATTATCATAACTGAAATAATTTGCTTTTTCTCATTTAGAAATGTCAGCAAAATGAAACAAGCAACCAAGGGAGGAAAACCCACTTTATTAATCAGTCTTGTCTTGCTGAAAGTTTGCTTGTGGATTAATAGCAAAAGTGTGAAACATATCATGATGAAAGATGAAATGTTTATTTGACAAATCTGCTGGTAAATTAGTACCTGTGGCCTTCTAAATATGGAACCATGGAGGACATTAAGAAATATTAATATAAAAGTCCTTATTATCAGAGGTAGTATCACCATCAGATAAAAAGGGGGAATTCAGACTAGGTGGCTTTTTTGTAGCAAAACTGACTTATGTAAGTACTACTTCCAGCCTAGAACTTTTGAAAGCCATGAATGAAAGAAAGATATTTACTTGAGCTGGCCTTCTGTTATAAACCAAAGCCACTACCTAGTCTTTTTGCAGTACACTTGACTACTTTTACTAGTTTAATTTTTTTTTCTGTTGGGCTTTAGTCTTGAGAGATAGATGTTACCAATGATTATTGATTTAATTAAAACAAAGAAATTAAAAATCTTCAAAAGTCTAGACAATGTCTAAAAATAGATATAATTTCTAAGAATTTTTTTAAGTCTTCCCTAATTTGGAGCACAGGTAACTACTCTAAAGGTTCACATGTACCCCAATAGTACCATGCTTTTTCTGTGTTTTTGCCTAGCTTGAATGGAAGGCAATCTAGTCTAAGAACAACTCTGTTACTCTTGTGGTTCCTTGTTCCCTGTCATCCACACTCCAGTTAATTCTCACAGGAACAACCAAACTTGACCATGGAATGAAACCTGCACTTGAACTTCAAATTATTTACTTCCAAGGCCTACTATAGAAACTGGTTTGAATAGGATGGGCCTGAAGTTTCTATGCACAACAGAGTAATTTCTTTAGGTAGCTGAGAAACAACTATCTTGCTATTTGACCTTCAAGCTTGTAAAAACCAAATGATCATGCAAAAACCAAAATCTCTTATTTTTAATGGGAAAAGAAAGATAAATTAAATAAAAAGACAAATTGTTTACCTGTGCCTACCTACTTCAGAACCTTCTCCCAAGGCCTGCAAGGTACATATTAATGCCATATCCACAGAGAGGCAATATTGACCTACCAATTCTGTTACAGTGAATACGCATGTCAGCAGTGCACAGACAATGCTGCATATGGAAAAGAATGTTCACTGTTATTTCTATTCAAATATTTGAGTTACAAAACAAAATATTGAAGTCTAGCTGCAAACTTACCACAAAAAGATAAAAACTTACTGTGTATACTATGAGACCAGGACTCTGGTCCTGAAAGCTGATGAACCCTCTTCAAGAATGCTGCTACAAGGGTGTAAAAATAATGCTATTGAAAGTCTGCCATAAAGCTTCTTTACAAAACATGGTCACTGCTTTCTAAAACCTGAGGTCAGGCCAGGGCCATAAGGGACCTATTGGTTTTTGTACACACAGCATAAATCTCGTTAATGTGAACAAGAGTTACAGGGATCCTGATGACTGCTCAATCATTCAAGCCCATTACAGCAGCCAGTCTTTCAAGTCCTCCTTTGCACAGACCATTCACAATAGTACACATGTTAAATATGGGCTTGTGACAGAAGGATAATGTTCACTGCACCTGTACAAATTTCTTTTTTTCACTTTCACCTCAGCAGCTATTTGAAAACAGAAATTCGTTCTCCTACTGGTACAGTGTTTCCTCTGTAATGATCTTTTAGACATATATCACATTTAGGAGCCATCAGCAAAAAGAGAGATTTTTCATTCAGAATAATTAGTTACTTAACTGGCTTTTTAGAAATGACAAGCAATTGGCTGTCATACAGTTTTCAAGACTTACACTCCTAAAAAATATTTCTTTTTTTGTTTGGTTTGGGTTTTCATTACAAATTAAGATTTTACATACTCAGAACAATAATTGCAGTTGATATTAATAAAATACTGGGTTTTGTTAAAACACCATTTAGAAGGGATTAGTAACTGAATTATTACTCATTTCATGCTCACTAGTTTATTTTCTCCATTTTTGTTCAAAATCACCTGTGAACACAAAGGGAACCTGAAGTCCTGTTAATGTAAATGAGGGAAAACATCAGTTTTTAATTCTTATCTTTCTTTTCTTCTAGCATAAGTAAACCAATTGTAGTTTGGGTCTTAAGAGGCAGTCACATCTGTGGTAAAATCTTTTCAATCAGTTTGAATGTGGAATGTTAGTTGATAGTGAACTTGAAAGTTAAGCTTGAGATCCACTCCTGAAATTCCAGCCTCTTCTTTGACTCAGAATGGAACAATGCTTATCACTTTTTAGTTCCTCTTATTGATAAAAAGATAAACAATAAAGCTAGTAAGCTTAATTCACTAAGAAACAAGTTTTTATCTTGTGTTTCTCATGCCTTTCCCAGCTGGCATCACAGTTTTGTGTGCTGTCATTTCTGGCATGTGCAGCAGTAAAAAATATCACTTTAAACAAAACACTTAAAAAAACCACATCACTTTAAACAAAAACATTGGTGAGAGTCCCATAAAAATAGATGTTTGCCCTGATATTTCAACTTTCTGAGGAACATTTTATTCTGAATCTTCAAACTTTCCAATCATTTTGAGAAACAGAACTCAAATTATCACCTGTGCTCTTTTCACTCTTTAAAAAAATATCATGTAACTAAATTAATTTGAAAAACACATTGAATTGGAAGAGAGAAGAAAACATAGGAAAAGATAATTTACTAATATCATATAAAGAGAGCATTTGTTCCAGCTATTGCATAGTAAAATATGTTTTAAAAATATTTACATTTAAAATATAAAATTATAAAATTCTTTAAAAGCATAAAATTCTCCTTGAGACAAACTTCGAGAGAGAGATTTGAATTGAGTGACAGGAATTTTCATGTGACAAAATAACTTCAGTTTAGCATATACATATTCCTTCCAGTAAAATGCTTTTTTCTCCTTGTGACAGTTCAAAACTCTATTGCAGCATATTGAATGACAAGCCTACTTTGCCTCTTTTCGAACTAGTGTTACTGTTTTACTGGTCAGTTTGCATTCTGTTTTCGGGCAGATGGTCTGCTTTTTGTCGTCTTTAAAAAACGGCAACATGATAAAGAATGTGACAGACTATTGAATAAAAAATGCTTCTATTATTCACAAGGGAAAAAGAACTAAACAGGGCAAAAACTGTCTGAAGAAAAAACCCCAAACTAAAATTTATGAATCTCTCATAAATTTAAACATCAGGAACAATTCATACCATTAGTTCAAATATCCACGATTCTTCAAAAAACAGCTCATATTATAAAATGACCTACCTTTCTTTTGAAGGATTCTCTATAGGTCTAAGGCTTACACCAAGCATTTTTGTCACCAGACAAAATTTCTAGAAATTTCTAGGAATTTCAAAATTACTAAAAATTTTTAACTTATAATTTAATCTATAATTCTGATATTATTTCTTCTCTAACAACAGAATTTACCAAAAGATGAGAATTATGATGTGACATCATATGTCACAAGAATGAGTTTGCATTTGGCACTGGCATTTTGTTTTTATCCAGAATCTACTGCAGCATTTATCCAGTGGCTTTGTAGTCTGCAGTTACATTTTCAGTAGTTTAACAAGGACATTTTTAGGATGTAAAATATTTCACGATGCAGCCCAGTGACCGGCACAGGATGTTTTTGCTCAGTCTGATGAATTCCACAGTGACAGGCCTTTGCTTCTCCTTACTTAACCTTTATGACATGCCTCAAAATATCTTAGGCATTTTGAGGGCTGCATTTTTGAGTAAAAATGTTTAATCCCAAAGCTTAGCATGTATTTTCTGAACAAAGCATCATCTTAGTGTGTGTCCAAAGCATTTATTTAGCGTAAAGCAAGAAACAGTTGAATAGATAAGTAATTGGACATATTTCATTCTGGATCAATTAAACACTTGATTTCAATCTCACTTAAGAAATAGTTCCATTTATAAGTCTCAGATTTAATTTTTCCCAAATTGCTTCTCTTTTTGAAAATAAAGATGGAAAAAGATTGGGTCATAAACCTTATCTAGGGTCAGCTATTCTCAGTACAAGTTACTCTAAAGTCATGTTTTGAATGTGACTGTATGTTGCCAACCTAAACTCCCTAATTTTCTCACAGGAAATATTTGAACAGAAACATTACAATGTATACACTTTCTCCATCTGGTTTTTTTCCAGCAACTCATTTGCTAGAAAAGTCACAAAAACTGAAGACAAAAGACACATAGTCACATCCTAAGTAGATCTTATTTTCTATTCACGTGAATATTCATAATGAAAATGTAAAGACTTTGGCCAACCTTAATTGATTTTCCTTCTGGTAGTTCAATATTCTTTTTCTGGTACTGGCAGAAACCAGAAAACAAAAAAAAAAAACAGATCAAAAGAAAAAAAAAATAAAGGTGCAACCCAAAATCTCTTCAACCTTTAAATGCTGGTTTTCTCATACAGGCTATGCAAACACTCAATATATGGGAAAATCGGGGTCTTGTGCAGGTTGAGAGGAAAGAGAAGACCAAAATAGAAAAAGCCACAATAAAAAGAGTTTGCATACAATAATTTTTTTTTTTTTTGAAAAACATATGCATAAATCCAATTATATTTTTTCCATCTACTACTTACTCTCTTTGCTTAGTATAAGAACTGCTAACAAATGAATACCAAGTACTACATGAAAGACATTTTAGTCAGATTCCAAAATTTTACTCAGAGCCTCAAATTTAGCATTGCTTATGGCCCTCAGAAATAAAAACTTATGGTCGAACTTCATAGAAAAAATAAAATTATCTTGAAAGATAATTTGCCTTGCCTTATTTACAATATCGTCTTAAGAGTGACTTTATGATGCTTGTATCCCCAGCAGTTCATTCTGTTTGTGCTGGATATGTTGTTCTGCACCTTTAAGCCTGGTTCCGAGAGCGCAGGAGGAGAACACAAGCCGGAGTTTCTTTTCAGAAACTGCGCTCGCTCCCCCGCATTGCTTCTCCCGAGCTCTGTTGTCTGCAGCACGGACAGACNGCGGGAGGAGGTGCTTGAATCTGCCTTCTAGAGGGCCCCTTTGGAAGTTTCCTCTCAAATTTCCACTAAACCAGGACAGAGAAGAAAGAAGAAATGTTGCTGCTATGGATATTGGAATCACTTTTTTTAGGAACAGAATTCAAGAAAGAAAATAGTTAACTGAATATTCTTTTCTTTTGAATGACCACTCAGACTTCTGGATCTCAAATGTCTGAAATGTATTGTGACACTAGTTCAGCTTTTATCCACAAAGCATGCTGTTAATCCTATGAAACACTTACTAAATTAATAATGTGAGAAATTAGAAGAAAAATATTTCTAATTAAAAGGAGTTTGCTAGAGATACCTCATTGAGCAGCTTCCTGCAAACCAAAAATAGCAGGATCATGAAGTGTAACAATATGCCTTTTTAAAAAATACCTCCATACTTCAGATAGCTTATAGGCTTCAATTCTTATTGGTCATAACATTCCAAAGTCAATTGCAGACTGAAACCTCATGCAAATGATTTAGAATAAATTTGTCTTCTGTGGGTTTCCATCTTCTTGACTATAAATTGTAAATTTTGCATTGCTGCAGCAAAACTAGGTTATATCCCACAGGAACACATTGGTGATTCTTCTCTTGGAGAAATTAACATTTTCTTTTCAATGTAATATGGAAAGATGAAAATAACACTTTGAAAGATAACTGTATATGAGCAATGTACTAAAATAATCACTGATTCACTGTGTATTGAAACACAAACAGTGAGAAAACTCAAAATGCTGACATTTACTTGATTATCTCAATACCCATCACTATTCTCAAGTCAATTTATAAATAGTTAATAATGTCCTAGAAGGCCTCTTGACTGATTAAGTGTACCAGCAGAACTCTCCAAAAGGAAGTAACTTAAAATACTTACCTCGATTTAGAATTTACAATTGAGGAATTACACCTCTGTATTAAAAAAGAAAAAAAAAAAGGCGGCAACAATTTTAAGTAAGTTCAGCAAGTTAGTGGAAACTTTATAAATTATGGATTTATATTTAGATAATATTTATTTAGATAGTAAATGAGAGCAATTTAAGAATGTGTGAGATAGATGTAAAGCAAGGCAGTCATAACACACTTTAGAAAAAGTGTTCATGACTAAAGTGGTTAAAATAAGTTTGAAGAAAGTCATCCTTATTAGTGCTGCATCTTTGTATTTTAATGAGTTTTCAGAATAGATTTGAATACTTGCTTATACTATCACAAAAATATCCCACATCTCAAAACCAACCTCTTCCCAAAAAACCCAACTGAGACCACTTCATTTCAAGTCCTATTCTAGACATAGAACAGTATTTCACCAAAACAGGGTAGAAAAATGTCATGTAAGGTTAACTATAATCCACTAATCAAATTAATTGATTTAATTACTTTAATGAAAAAAAAAAAGAATGACAATGGTTTCAACAGGAACATTCAAATAAGAAATCCAAAGCTGGCAGAATATTTTGTCATTGCGTCACGTACTAAAAATAAAAATAGCAAAACAGGCAAAAAAATTGTAAAGCAAGTCAAGTGGGGAAAATGGCCTACAGAAGGCAGTGTTTCTTGAAGATGTACTCAATATTTCATTAATTAATTCTTTCATTTGTACGTAGGCAATCTGAGTACTTATGGAATAAGTGATTATGAAGCACAGAACTAGGTCTATTGAATTGAATGGAGAGAAATTTTGTCCAATCACCTCTTTTGTACTCAGGACACAGCTAATTTTTGAGTTTGTGCATACAGATAAGAGGATTCTAGGTCTCTTCTTCCATGTGTTTCTGGAATATGTTAAAAAAAAAAACAACCCAGGATGATAAATACACATCCATTTATGATAACTTTGTGTAAACAGATTGTAAATCTCAGGGGAAAGAAAAGGATAACTGCAGTAATACTCATATACAGAGGGTTTCCTAAAGACATGCTCAAAGCCAATGAATTAGAAATAAAAGTAAGAAACCTGGCTCTGGATTTTAGAGTCCCTGCAGAGTTTGTGCTGAGTCCTACATCACAGCTCAATGCAGTGTTGAAACATTATTGTGCTTCTTATACCAGCTTTGAATGTTGACAGGCACTGACCCATTCTGAGCAAAATTGGTTTGGTTTTGGTTTGTATTTTTTTGTTTTGTTTTAGT
>VWYN01016965.1:47190-64602 GCA_013400075.1 Hippolais icterina | reverse complement strand
TTGGTTTGGTTTGGTTTGGTTTTCTGTTAGTCTCTCTGTTGAGTCCCCATGTGATGAAAAAAATTGTTGTTTCTCGTAGCCACCTGTTCCAAGGTACTTCTTTGGAAGGAGACTGATATAACTACGAATAAAAGATAAATTCTGAATGACAGTGACTTTCAGTAAGAGATTTTCCATAGTATTTTGCATCCCAACTTCAAGAAAAAAAAGGATAGATTATATTTACCTAGAATGAAAAATTAAAAAGAAGAATCTGACGAATCATGCTGTGGTTCTGGAAAAAATGTCCAATACGCAGTTAGATTAATCCATAGTCTCATGGGTGAACAACATGATGACAGCTTGGGTACAATAGGGTTATAGCAAATAGAGTGACATCACATTGGTGACTGGTCACCGACCTCCATCCTCAGCCCTGTGCTTTTCAACATCTTCAAGGACAACTTGGATGCAGGACTCACTAATGATAGCTATATAGTAGATGGATAGCAGGTATATAACAACACTAAATTGGGAGGAGTTGTTGACATCATTACAGGCAGAGGGGCCATGCAGGGAGATCTCAAAAATTCAGAGGACTGGGAAATCACCAACTATATAGAGTTTAACAAAGTGCTGGATTCTGTACCTGGGACAGGGCAGCTCTGAATGTGTGCATAGAGCAGGGAATGAGAGCCTGGAGAGCAGTGCTGTGGAAAGGGACCTGGCCATCCTGGTCAATGGCAAGTTGAATCTTAGTCAGTAGTGCCCTGGTGGCCAGGAGGGCCAACCCTGTCCTAGGGGATATCAGGCTTGTCCCACTCTGCTCTGGGGTGGCCTCATCTTGAGTCCTGGGTCCAGTTTTGGGTGACACAATATAAGAATGTAAAGCTAATAGAGAGCATCCAGAGGAGGGCAATGAAGGCTGTGAAAGATCTGGAGGGGAAGACATTCAAGAAGAGGCTGTGAGGTCACTTGGTCTGTTCAGCTTGGAGAAGAGGAGGAGGGGCAGATACTGATCTCTGTTGTGACCAATGACAGGATCTGAGGGAATGCCTTGAAGTTGTTTCAGGGGACGTTTCAGCTGGATATTAGAAAATGTTCTCCACCCAGAGACTGATTGGGCCCTGGAACACGCTCATAGAACCAGACCTGACAGAGTTCAAGAAGTGTTTGGACAATGTACTCAGGCTCATGGTGTGATCCTTAGGATGCTCTGTACAGAACAAGCAGTTGGACTTTGATAATCCTTGTGCCCTTGTGCGCTCCTTCCAACTCAGGTGATTCCATGATTCTATGATTCTAGCAACTCCAAAACAAAGTTAATTTGATGTAGCTACATGACTATAGTTTATAATTTTCTTGCTTTTATACTGTCATTAAGTTAGCTTTGAATCTTTTTCATGACAGTTTTTAAAGAAAGTTAATGAAACAGTTAACTGAAAGAGAAGGGAGGATCACTCATTTTCACTTAGTGGACAATATCTTACTATATGGATAGTCAAGACTGCATGCTAAAACTAATCAATATTAACTGCCAATTGTTGCTTTTCTGTCAGAACTTCGATCATGAGCCTCTGTTAAATAAAAATCTGTCCCAAAAAGACTACCTAATTATACTGGCTGTATATGTGTTTTAATTAATTCATATTACTGCCTTTCACTGCAAAACTGCTCTTTGTGATAGCTTTCCCTCATACTCTAACTTAGAAACTTTGTGTTTTAATTATATATAAAATTCCTTTGGTATAACAAACATAACTTTATTTTCCATAGTTGTGGTTTAATTGTAGGATTTTAACTTCCACAAATTGCTCTTTAATCTCTTTCTCAGGTCTTCAGTAGAAATAACAGCAAGAGGAAGAATTTAAATAGCACTCTCTGTAGCAGAATTGTTTTCAATCAATTAATTATATTTTTCTAGGCAAAGATTTTTTTTTACTTTCTCCATGACCCTTTCCAATGACCTTGATATTCTCTTCATGACCACACAGCTAATTGTAAAACCATGTTTAAGACAGCTCAAGTAACCCTTTTCAATAAATTTATCTATGAGAGAAATGAGAGAAATGTTGTTAAATTTCACTGAAGTCTATGCAGTTGACATCTTTGTGTTCTTTAGTTGCACAAATATTTGGAAAAAGGAATTGTATCAGTTCTTTCTAAGCCTATCTTTCTCAGTGTGTTTGGTTGAACTTATTGTACTTGAATGCACATATGTTAAAGATATTTGAGTTCTGGTACCCTGATTTAAGAAGCTACTAGTTTTCCTGGTCCTTGCAAATACACCAATTCTAGTATACTTTCTAATGTCTGTGATTTTCTTCTTACAATTCTTAGACTTAAATTAGAATTGAAGGATGAAAAAAGCAGCACAAATGAAAACTCCGATCCTAGTGATCTTTCACTTGTTCACAATCATCTTTATTAGCTCAAGGATGAGCAGTTGAATGATAAATTAGCTGAGATCGTGTACAAATCACTAGTAAAATTAATACAGAGCCTCTCCCAATAAAAATAGCCTGAGACATTTCTGCTACTTATCTGTCTTCATAGAACAGACAAGAATTAACTATGTAATGATATCCTCTGAACTATTCTGGTCTTTTTAAAATGGAATTGTCATTTAGATCCAACAGAATAACCTCCACTTGTCTATAAGAATTTTTCTTTTAAACTCATAATCTTCCCCTAGAATTATTTCACCATCTGGAAATACCTAAAAACAGTGGTGTGAGCTTAAAACTTCCCCTGAGATTCCTGGCCAGAGTAGAGCAAGGCAAGGTGTTACCTACCCACTTCTTAAAGATGAAAAAGTAGTGAGAAAGAAAAGAAAGCCTTCAAAATACATTGGTTCAGGTGCTCCCTGCTCCCTCCTATTTCCACAGGGACTAGGGAGATTAAATCTCTGCCAGTGTATTTTAATACTCCATAGTGCATCAATAGAAAAATAGCTGGCAATGTTTTGCCTTTGGTAAGGAGCATAATGACCAGATCAAGACTAAAACTGCTATCCTGGGGTGATTTTATGATGATCCTCTATTCCCTGATCATCTACTCTATGCCTAGAAATGGTTGCTGTAGCTGGACAGGTGGGAGCCTTGGGGCTGTTGTGCAGCCTTTTTTTTAAAGCCAGGTGTCCCTGGTGCTGAGAGAATTGGGCTCTCTTAGTTTGCTTAGATAGCTTCGTTTTTGTTAGCTTAGGCAAAAAGTCTTTTCTTCCTTTCCCTGGCTTTGGAGACTGCAGCAACAATCCTTCAGAGGTTTTTGTTTTTTCTTGAACTGCTCAGTTTGGTTTAGTCCAAGATCAGAGAGGACCATCAATGCAGGAAGAATTGGCAGTGGACCAGCAGGGAGCCAAGGGGCTGCTCTGCTCCAGCCCCAGACCTCGGAAAAGCTGAACCCACAGCAGAAAGGACACCAAATCTGGCAGCTTCATCTGCTGTGAAGGGGAGACCAACATCAGACATTCACAAGGTTTCCATCTGTTTTTGCCAAAGCTATTGCATGAATCATTTAGTTTTTCCTTCCCTGGGGAAAAAGTTGGCACCATTTTTTTTTCTCCTCCACACCACTTTGCAGCCATTATGGTTTTTTCTTTTTTGTTTTCTCTTTGTCTGGCATTTTGGGGTTTTTTGCTGTGGTTTGGAGGGGTGGGGGGGGGACAAGTTCTGAAAGTTCAATATCTAGCATTTATTCACCATTTCTTCCCGTGCAGTTTTGGCACTCTGTCAATAAATGGTTGGATGCTTTCACTTTCATCCACTAATGTTAACCTCTTATTGGCAGAAAGAGATTACTGGAACACTTTTGTAGAGGAAACACTCATTCCAAAGTGTTTTCTCCTAAATTTGTCTCCAAACTGAGGCAAGTGCCGATAAACATCTCAAGAGAAGAAGTATAATTCAATTCACAGTTTGCCTCAGGGGTAAGAGATGATGACAAATTGTGATTTTCTTTTCACTGAAGATTTGATACTCAATATTTGGCATTATTAACCAGCTTACATGAAGATTATGCTAACTAAATATTCTGCTGCTTTTTTTTTGCCACACAGTTTCAGATATACTGATCTCACATAGTTAGCCACTGATACGATGAAATGAAATCTTGAAATGGAAGTCTGACTAATGTATTACATGTGTGACATGGGAAATGACATAATTCTATGCCAGAAGACTGCAATTCACAATCTGGACATTTTGTTCACATAGGTGCCTCAGCTAGTCATTGACTAATTCTATTAATTTAGAATCTTATAATGCACTAAATTTAGTTATAACCAGTTTCTCTAACTCAGAAATTACAGCATTCATACTCTCAGAACACCATAATTCTGTATAAAATTCATGAAATAGTAAAAAAACCCCAACATATTTCTAGACCAGAAAGATAAATCTACTCTTTATGTCAAGTTTCAATTGTGTCTACGTTTTAGTTTTAATATTTTCTATCCAGAAGCACTATTAACCTTTAGCCTCTTCAGTTATTTCTGTATGACTTGTTTTTTTTTTTTTTCACGCCCCTTTATAGGTGGATAAGACATTTAGTCTTTAGTACTTATTTAGTACTTTCAAAGATATAACTCATTTTTGGGACAGATGTTGATATTTAGAACCTCATAACCACATCCTTTTTGACTGTGAATTGCAGGACATAAGGGTCCTGGTTCCCTGAGGTGGGCATGTTAGGGGAAATCCTCTCGAGAATATGACCATCTGGCATACATTTTGATGACATTTCAGCAGCCTGGCTGGGCTTCTGAAAAAGATTTCAGATGTTTCAGTAGGAAGAGACAAAATAAATATCTGTGTTACTAAGACACTGAATTTTCCCTGCTCCCATAAACAAGAAATAGGTCTAGATCTTTTTCTTTTTGGAGTCAAATTAGAGATGATATCAGTAGAAAGAATCAGTCCTACAACAGGACAGGAATTGTTCCTGCTATAGCTACCAAAATATGAGACATATCTAAAGAGCAAGTATCTTTAGAAGAAAATGCTAAGAGAAACCAATTCCCTGAATAGTAGGGGTTAGATTCAAAAGCCAATTTAGGAAAGAAACAGAGATAGGATCTAAATATTTCATACTTTGCCTGAATTGATTGTACTGGTGATGAGGGACAGGAATTTGTGCCTTCTATAATATTTATTGATGGAGCACTACTAATGTGATTCAGTGGAGCTCATGCAGGTTCACTTATATAAGTTTTTAGCCGTGTGCTTATCCAGTTCCTTCCTCCCCTAAGTATCTGGTTATATTCAGGCTGTTTAGACCACTCACTTCTATTTCAGCAGATAGAGTAATGCAGCATCTCCACACTGCTATTAGGCCTGAAAAAAAGAGTAGAGTTTCATTCCAATATATTCTATTGCAATATAAAAGTCTCTTTAGTGCTCTGTCCTAATTCCTAAAGTATCTTTCAGATCTGTACCGTACCATCTTTTAAGTACTCAGCACTAGTTTACTCATTCCAATTCAAACTTGTCCTTTTTAAACTATTTCAGAGACTGAAGTTCTGGACTTTCTCACATTTCATTTTAAGAATATTTTTTCTACTCTTATAGTGGTGTGGAGAGAGAAAACTGCAAAATTTTCTGCTAGGACAAAAATCATTGTGTTAATTACTGACAGAGACTTTGTTCTTGAAATTAATCATTAGCCCTAAAATGCTTTTCTTCCTCCAATAACCACTTCTGATTCTAGGCCCAGATGTAATTTAAAGGTTCTCCTTGTCATCCCTCAAGAACCACATACACATAACACCTGTCTCCAATTCCTGCTGGATGCTTACTCTCAGAAATATTTCTCTTTTTTAGTGGCTCTTCCTTGGAACAGGCTACTACAAACTCTTGTGGCTCTTTGGATTAGAGTACCTTGCTGAAAAAGGTTAACAATTTATTGTGATCACAGGCATCCAACCTAGTTCATATATTCCAGAATCAATAATGCTTTTGACTGGCTTGCAACTCACAGATATGTGTGCTAAACTCAGACTAAAGAGTAAGGAGGAGATAAAAAGGAACAAGGCAGAAGACAGTCCTCTGCATTTTCTGGCTCTGAGTTAGGCTTCCTGCAAAAATAAAACAGGTGGAGGGCATAAAGGCTTGTGGCACTGGGAAGGTGCTGAGGGGTATGTATTAGAAGTTTTCTCTCGTTTTGGAAACTATTATATGACATGGCTGTTTTACCAGCACTGTAAATGCAGACTATAGTCAGTCGGAATACACAGAGTTACAGAAAAAGGAGTTATGGAGGAAGTCTTAAAATCTCTTGCAGGAGAGACTGAAGAGGTTTGACATCTCACAGGGTGAAACAAAGGTCAGCACATTGACTTTTTTTGTTTTTTAATATCTACCTATAAAAGGGCTCTACTATTGATCTCTGTGTTTCAGAGAATAATCTACACCAATAGCCTGGAAAGAAAGAAGGTGAAAGAGAGAATGTAACTGTTTTAAGCAGTAACCACAGTTCCAGAGGAATAGCACTTTTATTTCACTCTTTGGTCAAGTAAATGTATTACATAGATTGAAATAATATAAAAAGCCAGCATACTTCAGGTCATTACACAGCTATTCAAAATATTTTACTTTTTACCAATTCTGTAGCCCAATATCTATTCTAAAAAGACAGTGAGCTTCACCTGCACTGCTGTCCACCAAAAGAATGGACAGGCTCAAAATACTCTATCAAAACAGGGATCACCTGTCAAAGAATGAGTAATTTTGGAAAATGAGTAATTTAGGGAAACCTGTCCTGTTCAAAGCTCCTAGTTACCAAACTTCCAATCTAATCAAATTTCTGAAACTTGCTTCTTTTCTTTAACTGAAGTTTTATTGAGCTCCATTTAATTTTTTTTTTTTTCGTGGTTGCAGTGAAAATCACTATACTGCAAACAATACTTTTCCGATAACCATTCCATAAGATGAAAATAATATATGCAATATTGCCTACCCAGATGAGCTTGCAAAATTCTTACTTTGGAAAGAGAAAACCAGAATTTTTTTATTCAAAAATGAGCTCTTATCATTTTTGTACTCTTAAAGAAAAATGGCTTTACCAGTTTATGACTCCTCCTGCCTGAAAGTGAAGTAGGAAGAAGAATAATTTTATATTTATGGATACTCCTGTAAATTATACCACTATAACACCCACAGAGTTTGACATAGTTATTTAAGGTTTTCCTGCCACTGTTTTACTTTTTCAGTGATTATTTGTGTAGGTAACTTCCACTGCATATAAAATATATAATCTATTATAATTCTGAACTCTTTGGGAGCTAACAAACTAAAACCTGACAGGTGAAAAAATTAGCAGATAATATTGGGACTTTTATTAACGATTAGATCAATTTGTAAATATAACTTCCTTTCAAGAAATGATGATTTGTTTCTTTTTTGTGTTTTATGTAAATCTGAAATATTCAATCACTTTTAAGCAGTATGTATTTAGGGACATTTGTTTTCAAGTTACTTTTACAATAAATCTTCATATATTGTTTTACAAATATGACTTTCACCATATAAGATTCATCGTAATAATATGACTGTTTTTCAGTGACACTGTGTAGTCTATTACACATACTAGCACAGACTAGTAGTCTACCAGAATTTGATAAGCATTCTTCACAATGTAAACTGAAAAAAAAATATTTTCCTAAAGAATTTACTTGTCAGTCTTGACAAGCATCTCCTTGCATGTCTCACCACCAAAACTGAAAAGAATTCTGCTAATAATATCTTCTTGATATTACTTCTAATTGATGCATTAACTCTGCAATTGAAACAGAGATCTCATGAGAGAAGGGATACTCTCCCAGCATATTTACATCATGTTGCAGCTGGCACTGTGGAAAGATGATAACCTTATTCTTATATTGATGTGCTGTGATCACTGTTCAAGAAAGAATAAATGTTTTTTCCCTTCAGTTACCTTTTTTTTAAAAAANTAATTTTTTTTCTTTCTTTTTCTTTTTTTTTAAAAAAAAAAAAAAAAAAAAAAAAAAAAAAAAAAAAAATCAATCTTCAAAGCTAATGGCATAGTTCTGGTGGACTACTGGTCCACTCCTATTGTCTGAAATCATGGACAAGATGTTTTTCAAATTCTGAAGTCCTAGATGCTTTACTCAAGTGGTGAGAGAAAAAGCATGAAAATGTAAAAACACTGATAAGGAAACTATATCTAAGAGCTGAATATTTCTTTCAGTATCTCTGTATGGACACAATTTCTTTTTTATAGCTATTGTATCTAATTAGGCAAGTATTTTTGACAAAGTTTATTACAAATCTATCTACTAATTTACCTGATCAAAATGTTCTTAATGCCTTCATTTGATTTTATTACATACAGAATTTGTCTCCTGGCCAAAAATTTAATATGTTTGTATTATGAGCTATGTTTTTGAATATTTTCCAAAAAGAGGTCAAAATGAGCCTCAGCATGTCTTGCTTCTACCCAGAAACTGAATAACTATACAGAACTATATTATATATAGAAGAATTCATTTATTTTTCAAAGTCTGCACTTTTCTAATTACAAACAGATGCCAGTCTTCACAAATTTGGTCATTACTCAGAATTTAATGTTTGGGGTTTTGACCATTCTAGTCCTCCACCATTTATTGCAAGAGTAAAACTTTATGTGGCAGCAATGGAACCAGGCCGGGTCTAAAGTACAAGTGATGTGTATGAAAGGTGGTTTAGACTGCTCGTTGAAGTGTTGAGAGTTGGTTGTCCTCCAACACCCTTCCTCAGTCAGATGATTGTTTCTGTGGATTGATGGAAAGGGAATAATTACATAGGAAGGGTACACAGGATGGTGTAATTTATTTATTTGTTTGTTTGTTTGTTTGTTTCTCATCCAGAGTGTGAAGTTCTCATTTGAGGACCAGGTGTGTTACTCTTGAGGGAGGGAACTGAGGTTCATCTTAATGAACCTCACTGAGGTTCACCCCTTAGGGTGAACTAGAGTGAAATGGCACTGAATGAGTGGTGTGTTGGAGGTCTCCAGATCTTCCATATTCTCTGAACATCAGCCCACTTTTTGGTAGCTGGGTTGGTGTTACTGGAAACTCCCAGTTGTCTCTCAGATGTTCCTAGGTCCTGGGCTACTTTTAGATGATTCAAGACACGTGCATACTGGTTTTGGGTCTGGGAGCTGATTTTATTCATTCAGGTAAGTGTTTGGTGAAACAATATAGGGAAATCCTGGATAATAACAGAAATGGAAGACTATCAGTTTCTATTTCCATAGGGGAGTTTCCTTGAGCCTCCCATAACTGCGTATGCATTAACAGGAAACATGCCACCTTTTACACAATTGTCAGTATATGACCAGTTGTGAGGCTTTTAGGTATGTGGCATTGTCTCCTCTCTATAGAGTGGAGAGAATACTTGGTCAGGATCCAAGCCTCCTGACCTGTGTGCTGCCTTCTGGGTTAGGATCATGGTTCTCGATTATCGCCTGTGGTTGGGAAGACTGCTTGTCCCCAACATCCCCTTGCTTCTGCTTCACTCAACAAGATCCAATCACCCTCAGTAAGAGATTTCCTTTAAATATATTAATTTTCTATCTCATTTCTACTGTACTTCTCCTCTATTTGAGCTGGGGCTTCACCTGTATAAGGGGTTGTGCGTGTCGTAGTTTACTGAGCTCCACCCTGAACAGTTTCCATTTTAATGAAGGGGCAAAGTTTTGCTTCATTATCGTTCCCCAAGTAATATATTTTGTTTCTCTAATTTCTCAGAAGGGTACTGGGACTTAATATTTGAAATCTTCCAATCGCTCCCTGTGTCCTTAGTGCACGATTCTCATCCTCTAGTTTCTTGTTCCCTCCTGAGGGTTTCCTGTCTTTCCAATGACTCTTGTAGGGTCAATTAGAATAACTTGCTTATTTCCCTTTCTCTTGTGGTTGTCTCATGTTATACAGCAACCTGGGAGAGCTCTTTCCCCAGCAGTTCTTGCAAAGATTTTACCAAATCTTGCAAAGATTACATATTTTTATTCTCCTTTTTCCCAGAAGCTAATCATTCTTCCTGTGGAGCTACTAGAAATGCCCCTAGACAGGGGCACAGAGAAATGCCTTTTCTTTTACATGTTTTAGTTTTTCTTTGCCTCTTACAATGGCATTTCAATTTGTCATAACTTTTGAGTCATGCCAGTTATGTTCCCAAATCATATACAGGAGGATAAGCTTTATAGTTTTTTAATCTTATCAATAAAGGACTGTCCCCATTGGATTGCCCTGACTGGTCATATTTTTAAATTCAGTCATTTTAGCTCTCTGAGAGCTAACATCCTTCTTCTTCCTTTCCTCTGAGAACAGGCAAACTTTCCTCCAAGAGGAAGATCTTGTACAAGTCTAGGCATTATTGATTAGTCCACAACACAAATAGATCTATGATGTCAGTAAAATGTTGCAATCTGCCTCTGAGGCAAAGACAAACTTCAGGGCCTAAGTAGTTTAGCACAAGGTGCAAGATGCCTAAGTAGGATCATAGCTTTTAAAAATCATACGACTTTGCTTTAAACCAAAAGAAATCCTTGTAAGTCATCTAAAATGCCATTACAACAATATTGTAATATGGAAATATAGATGGATTGGAAGGAGATTTAATGAAGATTTTCTTCTGTTAAAATATATTATAATGTAATTCTAATTTAATATAACAATATCTATTAGAGTGATGTGATTGATATGATATGATATGATATGATAGTAATTAACATAATATAAATATAATAAAACATAGTAGTGGGAGGAGGGATGAATTTTTAGAGTCTGAAATCATGAATAATCTATTTTTTAATTCATATTATTACATGAGTGATAGACTTACACCATAAAGAGCCAGCAATGATCACAAATAACTTAGTTGTAGAATATTCACTTGTAAAGATTAAAATTGTGATAAACATAATAAGGTGAAAACCCAGCAGTATCTATTTTTATGTTCTGTTTTTCAATCTCCTTTACCAAAAAATTAATTATGCTACATATTTCATATGCTATATCTGTATGCATTTTAAGGCTTTTTTAAAATTAAAGACCAGAATAATTTTTAGTTAGGGGAACAAATGCTTGTACAGGGAACTTTTGAGTTATTATGATATATATTATTCTAAATATTTTATTGACGATGAGTACTCATTATGGAGATGAAAGTACTTCTCACAGCACAGGAGAGATGAAGAAGTTGACCAAGAGATGTCAATAGTTTCATAAAATATCAAGGAGATTGAAAGTAAATGTGAATTGTAAATAAACCTCAATGAGATTTTCAAATGTTTTCTATAAAGTTCTTACTTTTAGAGTCCAATTATCAATATTTTAAGATTTATTTTAAAATACACTCTTCAAAGCTACTCATCTCATATCTGGATAGCCTTGACTAAGAATTTACCTCCCATTTTAATGACAGACAGGTGTTTTCTGACATAGTAGAGAGGATTTGATCACTTGTTGATCAGAAAAATGCATTTTAATACTTTTCAAGCATTCTGTTGACCAGTTACACACTTTAAAATGCCTCAGTTTTAATCATCTTGTTTACTATTATTTTTTTGTAAAGTGGATTGGAAGATAGGATTTCAAAGACTTTTGTGACTACAAAAGCAAATATCCTTCCTACTTATCATAGAAATATAGAATAGAATAAAAAAATCATCTAGGTTGGAAATTATATCTAAGGTTATTGAGTTACTCCTAACCTAACAGTGTCAAGTCTACCACTAAACCATGTTCCTACATGTTCCACTTTTACATGTCTTTTAAATACTCATCTCCTCTTCTAATTGTAGCTCAGAAGAACAAGGCCACTTCCTTTAATGTAATTCCCTGCAAGTTCTTGCTTACAGGGGATTTCTGCCACAGAATAAGAGAAAACTGGTTTCACAAACACAAGGAACTACTTGAGCACTACAACACACACTCTCTGCACACACGTACTTCATCCTTCAACCTAAAGTTCTGACATCTTATGTCAGAGGCAAAGGCCACATATACAGGGAAACATACACTAGCAAAGATCATACTTGTTGAAAAGTAAGTTCTTTTCTCCTTTTACAAAAATTAGTCTGCCCATTTCTTTACATCATCTGATTAATCATTTGGCTTAATTAGCATTGAAACAGTATTTTTAGAAGTTTCAGTGTGTCAAATTTCAATGCTCTTTTATACCTAAGCAGTACAAATCTTCCTGATTGAGATCACTAAGTCTATAATATTTTTCTCACATTTTACAAATCCTTTAAATTTGATCTGCTTTTTAAAAGAAAATACATCTTACTAGATAGCATGTGTTTTGCACATTTTTTTCAGAATACAAAGAGATTCAGAACCTATACTATACAGCCATTGCACTGATGGGGATAAGAAAACAACAGTAATGACAATGAAAGCTGGAACATTTCTTAGAAATGCAATCAAACTAACAAGGAAAAAGCATAAAAACTTCAAAATCAAGAGAACTGAGTCAGTTCAGGTCATAAATATCATCCAATTGAAAAGCTGCACTACAGTGTCCATAAAGTGGGTGTAATTGGACATGATTTCTTTTATGTGGATGAAATTCATGGAATACACATATTCTTATGCTTTTCCACACCTCTCCTAGCCTCTTACCAAAACCACAAATATTCATTGAGGCAGATTTTAATTGTTAGCCAATGATATGGTATTACAATAATATTTAACTGTGATATTTTAGCTTCCTGCTAATTAGGACAGCTAAAAAATTGTTTGATTATAGCAAGAAGAAATAAAAAAAAAAATCTCAGAACAAACAACATCTAATCCATTACAAAGAATTATACAGAATCTTTTTTTTTTTTTTTCTTTTTCTTTCCTCAGGCTCCGTGCATGTACAGAACACTTCAGAGGGGGTTTTCTCTGTGTTAACAGTGCCATCTAACAAGTCACATTTCCTCTGTTGAGAATGCTCATTTTCTTTCCTTGCAGAGCTGAAGGCAATGTTTCCCACAGGGGATAGTAAAAATGCTGGCAGACTTATGATGTGTGTTTTGTACACATCAGCTCACAGAACTGGAAAGATGCACTCCTGAGATCAACTTGTATTTTTCTGCAATCCACTTGAAGTTTCAAAAAATTGCTTCTCTGTCTCTCTATTTGTTCTCCATCTCTCCTCTTAATAATGACTTTATGGACACGTGCATTTAGTCTCTATAATTATGAATTAATGCCAGTTCTTGACACAAATAATTATTCTTGTGATCTTACTAATAACAGATAAATGCAAAGGACAAGATTTTGGAATACAGTTAGGCACAAAAGGAATTACTTGTTTTCCTCTTTACCCAGTCATTAAAATCACTGAAGAACAAAAAAATTTGACAGTATAAAACTGTGCAAATAATAGACAACTACTGTGGCTGAACTATTACAGGAGAAGGATCTTAACTTTATTTCCCCACACTAAAAGGGACAAAAAGGAAGATGAACATGAAAAGGAACCATCCATTGAGGTATTACTGCAAAAAATATCACTGGAGTGAAAATCTGTCCCTAGGATCTCTGCTGTCATACATAGAGATTGAAAACACAGTAGCATCATGTGGTTGGTCTTTTCAGTTACTTGGAAGAAACTTAATAATCACCAGCACAGTAGAGTTTGTGGGCTTTTTTGGTGGAGGTGTTTGGATAGGATTTTTTTAAATTTTGTGTTTGAAAGGTTTTTTTATTTGATTGATTGATATTTTTGTTTGTTTGTATGAGGTGGGTTTTTTGTTTGGTTTTGTTTGTTTGTTTGTTTTTTCATTTTTTTATGTCTCAACAAGGCTGTTTCTCCTGAGCAGAAAAAACATCCTCTGTGGTTTTTCCCTTACTTGTGAGAAATAGGTAAACTTTTTAAGGGAAAGTACAGCACTTTGAGCAGACTGAAATGTAGATGAGAAGATTTGTGATTTTCTTCCTAAAGCTGCATAATAGCTTTCCAGAAGGAAGAGAAATATTCTAAATAGACCATTGTGAGCAGATAATTGTGTTTTTAATAACTGGAAAAGATTGCAAAAGATTGTATGTGTGTGGAGAGAGCCAAGATTACCTATTTGGGTTCTGAGAAAGTTCTTCCAATGTGACACAAGACTTTTTTAGCTCTAGAATCTCTCAGGTATGTTTGCTGTTTTTCTTTTTTTTTTTTTTTTTCCTAAGAAATAAAAGTTACAAAAGACAGAATATATTGAAAATAATGCTGAATTCAATCTGTAAGTGTTTGAATTTTTTTAATGTATTATTTGCATAGCAGAAAAAAATTGCTGATGCTGTCAGGATTCAGTCATAAATAGTTCATGGAATCTGAAATATAATTGTAAATTTTGTATACTCCATGGTCTGAAAATTAGTAAGTGATTAAGAGGAGAGTCCAGATTGTTGAAAACAGAGCAGTTACATCACAAGGTTCCAAAAAACACCCCCCCACCTCCACCCCATTTAACATTGCAGAAAAAAGTAATTCAGCCAATTTCAGGAATTAAACAATGTTTTTTATCTTTATAGCTGCATTATCATGATGAATTATGTAAGTATTTATAAAACTCACGGTAAGGTATAATAGGGATGATGAAGTCAATACACAGAAAAATATAACTTACAAAAAAAAATATTGACTAACCTCTTAAAATCAGGATTTGAAGTCAAATATTTTTTTTCATAATACTTTAAATATTACCTGCATGGATATGGTGGCACATCATGGTACATCAATGGTTTTGAAAGCAAGTGCACTACTTTCTTCCTCATAATACATAATGTTATTTCAATACTATGGAAAACTGAAGATCTGAAAACTTAAAGATTACAATAAAACCTTGTATGTTTTGAGAGGAATTTGCATTCTTTAACTTCCTTTGCTCTTTGGCCCACAGATCTAACACCACAAAGGGATCAGCATCTGTGAGGTTTAATGTGAGTTTGTGCATACCTCCTTCAATTAACCGCCCTGCAAGAGCTTCTTAATTCTCTGCTACAGCACAGAATCGTGCAATGCAGATTGAGTTGTTGGAACACATCTGTCTCTACACTCATAACTCCTGCCTATTTCTGAGATGCGGGAGACTGTGGCTTGTCTCTCCTCCATTTTTTTCTTGGGAGGCAGTGACTGTGACCAAGGTTACACTGGAGACAGAAACTTTCTTCCTTCCACTTGCTCTGCGCTGCACATTCCCAGAAAGCAAATTTCTCAAGCTTGGGAACTAAATGAGCTGGAATCTCAGCACATGGTTAGGCAAAAGTAACTTCTGGGTAGTTTCTTTTACATATGTGATACTTGCTAGCAGAAGCCTCTGTTACAATCAGAAAGTTCTGTCTTCTGTATGATTTATCAATACGATAAAACACATATCTGTGATAACATTATATTTCCTGTAGATTTTGATAATGCAATGATTTGATTGATGAAATTATATCTTTTTCTATCACTGGGAATTTAATAACTTTCTTAAGACCTTTCACTTGTAGGGCCAGAGAATTTCGAGACATGTATAAACATGCACACATAATAATTTAAGTAGAATAAAAGTAAGATTTGAATTAACTTTGTCCTTGATACCAAACATAATCTATTCCATTTACAGGGGTTTTAAAGCCTTAAATGTGAAAAGCAGTCATAAATCAAAGCCCTTGCATCACTCTATTTATAGTTTGAGGGTTTTTTCTAACAACATATCATTTACTTTAATGCAATATGCTTGGTTTTCTAGTAAATAACATTTACCCTGTGAAACTTCCTTTGTTCTAACTATAGAAATAGGTTCTGCTAGTAAACTTCACTAATATAAATGATTAAGATGGAAACAACCCTTGGATATTTTGCTGAAAATGTCACAGATTTTCAGAATATTCTGAATTGGAAGCAATTCACAAGGATCATCAAGACCAACTCTTGAGTAAATGGCTCATGCAGGGAAACAGCCTTGGTGTTATTTGTACCATGCTCTAAGACACGGTTCCTTGCTGCTTTTTTTTTTAATTATTTTTTAAACCTATTTCTCTGTAAAGATAGAGATCTGAAATTCTACAATCTCTCAATGAGTGGCAAAACGTATTTACCCAAGGATGTAAGAGTAAATGTGCATGCAAACTTGACTTCTGCAGAGGCTGGTTAAAAATGTTCTGTTTATAGCTGGGGTTTATGAGGCGATTAAATGCCAAAAGTAGTGGCAATTCAAATTTTAAAAAAGTTTAAAGTAATAAGAAAATTACACTTTAAGTGGTCTAAGGAAAATAAAAATCCAATTTGTAAGAGTAGTTAAGTAGGCAAATGGAAGAGAGTGTCTCAGCATTATCTGTACTTCGTAGATATATCAACCTATGGCTTTTGACACATGATTGGTGAATAAGCTATGTACTCCACAAGTATATAAGACCAAAACATATAGACATACAATACATGTTTCTTTTGTATTTTGACAGACTATTCCACTTTTAAAATAATCAAATTATTTGGCTTTAAGCTTAATTATAAAAGCAAAACCAACCACACCAAATAGCTTTTAAGGATGAAACCTCCTGTTCCCTGTTCCAACTTTATACACAAACTATAATTTTACAGCTGAATCAAGAAATAATTGAAAAAACCCAGTTCTCCCTCTCAAACAAAGCCCAACTAAACCCAAAACAAAAGATTCAGCAGTCTCAGAAAGAAAACCTTAATACTTTGGGATTTGGTTTTGTTGAAAGGGAAGAATGGAAAACATTAGAAACAAAAGCATAAGATACTATTAAAAAATACTTCAACCATTATTGGCTGATAGGATATATGACTAATTAAGAGCTTTGCTGTTACAAAACACCTGTGTAAAGATCTTCTCAAGGGTACAGCTTAGGAACCATATTGAAAGAGTGAAATAAGATATTTGCTATAAAATAAAGATTAAAATTTTTCTCATTTCATTCTCTTGAAATTATTCTAAAGCTAATAGCAATAAGAATAAAGAAAAGCAAAAGCATGTTAAGTTTAATGATGTTGAGCACTCAGAAAAAAAAAATCCATGCTTTTCTTATTTTTTCCCCATTTTTGTGCCATTAATTTGGCAGGGTTTTTGTCACAGACTAGTATTGATTAAAGTTTGATGACTGTTTTGGTGTGCATATTTCCTAAAAATGAATACAGTGAACACCAATTTCCCCAAGAGAGCAGAACAGCTCCAGAAAATAAGGTATCTGAACATTAAATTTCCTTCCAAAATATTTTCGTATTTATTTTTCTGTGCTTCTAAACTTTCAGAAAAACTGATACTACCCAATTATATGATTTTTAAAAAATCCAATTTCATTTATCTTGCAATTCCATCAATTCTTTTTCCTTTGAGGATCTCATACTGTCTTACAGTTTTATTGAAATACGCCAGGTTACTCAAATTATAATATTTTCCACAGGGAGTCTGGATTCCTGGTTGAAAATTTAGTCTTGACACTGT
>VWYN01016965.1:36765-47152 GCA_013400075.1 Hippolais icterina | reverse complement strand
GTTTAACAATTTTTATATGAGAAGAAAGCATTATCTCATAATTTCCTGAGATACACACAAAAGTTAATTTTTCCCTTGATGCCAGACCCAAGCACATAGTTTTCAGGAACTTGACAAATGAAATTACTAGAGTCTGACTGCAGAAAATTCCCTGATTCTTCTATTGATAGACTCTCTAGCTTATTTCTATCATGCAAAAACAGAATGTGACATAAAAGAAATGCCAGCACAAAATTTATATCAGTAACAGGAAAGGTAAATAGAAGAGAACCTTTCCAGCTTTAATACTAAAGTGGACTTTCAGCGTGAACCAGGTGGAATTGCCAGAATCCAGACGGGAAATGCAGACTTATCTCCACAGTCATGCTGTGGGTCTTGTTTAAAGTTATTTTGTTTTTAACTTTAAAAAAATATGGTCTCATATTGTGTCTAAACCATGCCTGAAAGGGCAGAAAATGTTCCCATGAGTTCCTGGGACATAGTGATTCAAGAATTTAGCCACATAATGGTCTTAAATGTGGTAATTTTTTCAGAGAAATGCTTCATAAAGGGAGAGTTCACCAGACTAACAGAGTGCTTCTGAGTGAAAATATTTCCCATTTAAAGACACTTCTGAATGTCATAGGAAAGATAAATTTGACTAATACAGAACTACAGAGGAAATCAAATCTATCTAGAGGGGTCTGGTCAGTGAATTTTGCAGAACTATTTAGGAAGAATAGAAGCAAAGAAAATTTTTTACATATAAAATATAATGATTGTTCACCTTTTAATATCACATTATTTTTAAAGTTTTAAGTAATATGTATTTGGATGTTAGGATATGATAGTGCTATCCTTACAATAATAAAAGGAACACTTGGATACTTACTTGATGTTTATTTGACTTATTTTAACTGATTTTAATTGAAAAATATGCTTACACACACATGCACTTCACCATATATACATGTACTTATGAATTAATAATACATACAATACAGGTTACAGATTGTTCTATACTTGTTACAGTTAATGAGACAAGTCTTAAATGTTTTTTTCCCAATTTGAACAGAATTTTCAGAAAAAAACCCCAAAATTAAACTGCAGGATAGAGGAAGACAGTTATTAAAAATGACAAAGAATGGTGACATGTTAAAGAAACTTAATTTGACCTAAATAAAAAATAGAAAGTAGACCAATCTGCCACATTAACTTCACAGGAGACCTAGCATATAAATCTGAAAAATGAGCATTTTCCTCCATACCAAAATTTATACTAGTTGTTTTAAGTTAAACATCAATTTACACCATAGCAATCTTTCTGAATTTCCATTCAATATGATAATGGTAAGAGGTCTTTAAATGGAAGAGTAATTTTTATTCAGTCTTCCTCTCTTTCTTGTCATGGCTAAACTTAGCCATTGCAAAAACACATTCCTAATTTTTATTTTTTGAGTGCTAATCTAAATTATCAAGATAGAATTTTGTCTAAGAGATATGCAAAAATATTTATGAGGATGAGACACCTTGGAGAGAATTAGCAAGTAGTAGAGGAGATATATCAAGTTGAACAAAAGAAATGTAGTGAGTCATAAACTCTGTAAATTGATCAACTTTGCAATAGAGAAGCTTGAAAAAGTTAAATGGATTGAATATACTTAGTTTGATCTCTCTGCTAAAGACCTACCTTGAAGATATTTATATTAGACATCAAGTCTGTTCAAGCAAGCAAGCAAGCAGTTGCAATCCTAGGTATTTGTATGGTCAATTTAATAATGTACTGCTAGTCTTCACATTTCTTTCCAAGAAAAACAGTTGATATTTTGACTATAGAAAGCAAAATCAAGCATTAAATGCACTACTGTTAATAATTTTGTCCACATGAAAACTTTTATTTGGGGGGGGAAAGTTAACAACAACTTCGTAGAAAAGATCACAGAAAAAAATTTAAGTTGATAATATACGGTAATTTTTCCTTCTGAACATATGACATGTATCTCCTTCTTTCTACTGTGAAATTTCACTCCAATAAATCTTTCACTTCTGGAAGTCTGTTGAGTAAACAATTAGCAACATATTTTTATAGACATATTTACAAGTGCTTTCAAGCTACAGATATGTCAATTTCTCAATATTCTTTGTCACTCAGATCTTTACTCAGGTACTTACTTTAGTCAAGAAATCCTCAGCTTCATATTTTCCAAACCTTCTATGTTTCTTGAGCTTCCTTTATTTTTGTTTACCAAAATTTTTTCTTTGTCAAGTTTACCATTTCCCTGTATTTACAACTAAAATATTTTATCATTCAACAAAGCCAAGCTCTAATTCAAATCTCTTTACTGACTTCAGTTAATTACATACTTAGTCCAACTTTTTTAATCTAATCTCCAAACCAATTTGATGGAGTTATGTTCCATTAAGCTCACTGCACTGAAGTTGTTTTGATGTCATCTATTTTTTCTATTTGCATCTGACTAACCTGATTGCTTTCAACTCTAACTAAGATCTCATCTTCTTCAGCAGCATATCACAGCATAAAAAACCATAGTTCTCTACATCTCAGTGATTGTGCCCACACAGACAGAAGTATCCCAGAAATGTCCAAGAGGTAGAATTTTGCTGCTGTCTACAACTGAATTAGGCAGAACTAGTGTCTTAGTAGTCAACATAATTTTAAAATATATATTATATTATATTTGAAATACAGTATTTAGTATGTCTTAATTATATTTTTTTGAAAATGATGGTGTTGGAAGCATATGGATCCCATATTTGTCCTAATTATAGTTCTTAAGTATAAGTGAGCAACAATGTCATTTTTCTACTATTTCTATTGCTGTTCCCTAAAACTGTACTGGACAGTATTAAGACCATAACAACATTGCCTGCATATACACTTATTCTGTATGCCTTTATACACAGTATTTCAAGAAATACAATCTGAAAAAACTCTGGTAGACATAATTTTAGAGAGCTTCAGTGAGTGGGAAATACAACATCTTTCTGTTTCTGAAGGCACTGAAGGATTCCTTTGGTCAAATTTTATTTACATATGTCATTAACAATAGCTTTAGATTTCAAGCTTCATTATTCATTCTAATAGTTTCACGGTGTTGTCTCTTCTCTTCAATGCTGTTTTATAATGTAAATTATATTTTATACACAATATTTCCTTTTCATTATATATTTACCCTACTGCTTTCTTATTAGACTTTTTATAACCTTCATAATACAAACTGGAATATTTAAAATGGTCACAAATCTTTGTAGTAGCTGGCAACAGAGAAAATATTTTCTGCCTTTCAGTGACTGACATAAATGCAGTTACTTATATATTACAAGTGAATCAAAACCAAGGACTGGACTAGAATGTTTTGAGAGCCCCTAACACACTAAAATTAAGTTTCAGAAGATCCATTACACAGTCTACCAAAAATTTCTCTTAAGTGCCATCCAAATGACAATGGATTTAGAAATGTCAGATATAATTCTTGCTAAACTTTTATCTCAGTTCTGAGGACAAAAATGCCTATATTGTGACCCTGGGTATATAATTTTTGCAGTTATTGATTCTTGCATATCCACTGCATCGGAGTATGAGAAGTTACTTGTGCAGCCCAAGACCCATGCTTATGCTAACTTTACAATTTTGCCAAAGGAGAACTAGCAACACAGGAAAATAAACTGAAAACAGGATTTGAAATTGGTTTTGTGCAAATATTTGAGATAAAGGAAAGGCTGATTTACAGAATTGAATGTCTCTAGGGCATATGAATTACCTTGCAAGAATAGTGTATGCATATGAAAATTGTAACTCTTTTATGCTGGATATTTTGACGTTCAGAAATGAATATGAATCATGCTTAGTGGGTTTAAAATAAAAATTATTCCATGCCAATGACGTGTATTATTGTAGTTCACTATTCATTCAAAATGCTGATAAAACATGTAAGCCCAGGGTCCTGAAAGAACTCAAGAAATTGATATTGGTAAAAAGTAAAATAAAATAGAAGATAAAGAAACACATTTTTTTCATATAGTTCAGCAAGAAATTGTACTGCTTTCAAATGAACCTAAGAAAACAAGGTGGTTTCACCTTCAAGAGATAAGTGTGGATTTCAGAGCTTCCTGAATCACGTCCACCATGCAAACCACTTTCCCTATTGTATAAGAAAGAATTCAAGTTTGTTTTTACAATCTCCAGGCATTGCTGCTGACACATCTGTTTAGTGTAATACCTCCTCATTTATAGATACAGGTGTACGTTGTATGCACGTTTAAAGAGCCTGAGTAGTTTAGTTTAGTATTTGATAAAGGTACCTCTGCAAAGAAATTAATGCTGTTCCTGAACTTCTTAAAGGACAAACCATGATAATTTATGTTAATGTGAATGATGTGCTAAACAATTTGCCAAGTTACGCTTTTAGTACATTCGTGTAAAAGTAATATTAAATGCATTAAATTCTCCATGAAATTTGACTGGGATTTAAGGGGACCATAATTTCTTGTTTTTCAGTTCAATTCAGGAATCAAACACTTCTGTTACATTCCTAGTTTTTTACTAAGTGAATATCTGGGATCTTGCACAATTTATGTGGACAATTCTTGTCTATTCACAGTTCAGGCATCCAGTCATATGGCTATTTTTGTACGTGTCATTTCAAAAACTGAGATTGTAAGGGCACTACAAATTTGGATGGGTATAAAAAATTCTACGGACAATCTGGAAATAGGAAGTCATATCCAGTGTGTATGTATGCATTTCCAAGATGAAAATACTTGTGGGTTTTTTCCATATATGTCTAAGAGTCATGTAGGTGAGGTGGTTAACTAGGACAAATTATTTCTTCATCTTAAAGTCTTCTTAATATTTTCAGTCATATATCTCATTTCTAGTTACTTGTGCTAATATGTCCCATTTCTAGTTACTTGTGCTAATTTTATTTTCATGGGAATGTTATTTTCATTAAAATCTTTCTACATTACACTAATGTGACTTAGGAAAAAAAATTATAGAGGGATTTATTTAATAAATAGGGCTATGATTCTGTTTTCATATAAAAGATAGACAAATAGAGATAAAACAAGACCTGTGTTTCACTTTTATGTAATTTTCCAATACTGCCAAGTAGTCTCCCCTTGGATGTCTTGTACCTAAGAAGCAACAAGAGGTCACTACTTACTTGACATCTGAATTTATTTTAGGTTTTCTTTGCTCAAGAACAATTTATTGCTCAGGATTTAATCTGAAGGCTGCCTTTTGTCTTTGAAAAATGAGAAATTATAGTAAAATTTTTTGTGTGTTGGAAAAGGAAACGTTCTTTTTTATCCTCTGCTTTTGTAACTAAGTAGCATTTGACTTTGGACTATTTTCTGGTCCAGGTGATGTTTGCAAAGTGAAGGCAAGTGATACTAAAGGCATAGGCATAATATTTCTGTGTATCAAATACGGACATTTAAAAACATTTGTTCTACCTCTTCACAGCTGGTTGCGAAACTGAGATATGGCATGCTATTACTCTTTGTCCAAAAAGAATTGGTTTCAGGTTTCCTGTGGTCTTCCAAAGTACTGGTCTTTGTGCATGTTTTTATAATCATAGAACATTTAGAACATTTACAAAGAAATCTGCAGTACCAATTGAGTATGTTTTGTGTGTGAAATTTCTCAGTATAACTTGCTAGAATGCCTGAGACAAATCAGAGACAATTACAGATGAAAGAACATCTATTCTATAATGGTAAATTTGTGTCTTACTTTAATTGCATAAGGAAGTGTTGTATGAGTAAAGACAGTCCCTTTTTTTTTCATGCTTAACTTGAATTGTTTTGTTTGAAGATTTTTTGTTTGCAGGGAGAGTTTTATTGATGAGAGATTGACCAGGCTAAGCACATGCCTAGGGTGAAACATGTGCTACTGAAAGAGAGCTTTGGTGTTTTAGAATTACTCAATTAATTTGGGCAACAGCTAAACTAAAATATGTATAAATGTATATATGACAAATCTAAGATAAGTAAATGAGTTCCAAGTGCCCATTCACATGATTCTATTCCCATTTTTTTTACTATGAAAAAGTAGCCATTACTTCAAAACACTATTTAAAATCTTTCTGGAAAAAATATTGAAGTTGTATTACTGTATTTTAGGTAGAATTTTTTTTCTGAACAAGTGACTTATTTCTTCACAAAATATTGAATGGAAATAAAGGCTGAAAATGTACAGAGTAAAATGAAGCAATGGAGGAAATGTGTTTTGGAGATGACAAGATTAGTAAATACCTAGGGAAATGTTTCTATTATATTTACAGAACTGAAAAGTCAAACATATTTCCACCTTTATAGCTGTTTATAGATACCTATTACTTCTAGATAATAGTGGACATTGCAATTTAGAAAAACAGAATAATGAGTCCCTCAAATCCTTATTCAGGTCTGCATGGGAAAGTTGGAATGAGCATGAACAAATCCATTTATTTGGATCCATGCTTTCTATTATTTGTTACAAGCTTTCCTGATCACACACGTCACACTTCTTTTGTTGAATCTGCAGCTACCTAATTAATCTTAATCTTGATCTCTCCATTCTGCCCTTGCCTGTCACATGTATTTGTTCTGCTCCTTGTCAAGAATTAGGTTTTGTTTGAAACATCTCTCTCTCACTCTCCCTGCATTGATCCCATACCACATGTTCCAGCACACCCTATGTTGAATGTAAAACTTTTATTTTTTAAGTTTCTTATTCTGTTTTTGGTCTACAAATCTTTAATTCAAAGTGTTTATTGATAATTTTTCTGTAACACAGTAGCAGGTTCTATGTAAATATCCCACAAATCTAACATCTGTATGCCAGCTACTGCTGTGTTATTTTTTTTTTAATTTGTACCACTTTCTTTGTGCTCTGGAGTGTCTTTGATATTTCGGTTTAATTATCTTCCTTCTACTTGCCTATCATGTTCTGATTAATAGATTGAGTGGGGGTGAACAGTTAATTCACTATTTCACTGGCTGACATAAGGGCCATCTCAAACCTCAAGTAACAAGGTTCCTGCAGTTTTCTAAAATCTTCTGATTGGATCAACTGTTTTCATAATTTCTCAACTATAAAAATGAAATTACTTTAAGGCATTTTAGACTGAAACTTCTCTGATAAAAGGACTGTTTCAAAGAGAAAAAGCAGTTGGACTAAAGGTCTAACAGTAATCAATTTGGTGGGGTTTTTTTGTTTTGTTTTGTTTTGTTTTCTTTAAATGAATAGACACTGCAAAAACTAGAGGATTATTAGAAATAAGCCATATGGTGTGTGGATACTTAGGAAGGTTTGTTAGATTTGCTTGAGGCTGGATAAGGGCTTCAACAATTACACATGTGGAGGATTGACCCCCTGAACATGGTTGAATATTGTAAGGAAAACTAAGTAATGATTCAACACTGGAAGATGAGTCTGGGTTTTATTATAAACTGTTTCAGGAGGACAGTTATGTGAAGATAATGTCACTGTTAAAAAAGAAACTGAAATTATAAGAGCTGTATAAGGAGGAGGTGAGTTCTGCACCAAAGATGAAGCTAACGGAACGTAGAAATGAGACAGATTCACTTCAGGATGTTTGCATTGCTCAGTAGGGATACTGCTATTTCTGAGGCCTTCATGGTGGAGATGAGGAAGAAAACTTCCATAAGAAGGCAACAAGAGGAGTAAAATAAGCTGAATGTAGAGTAGAATTCATTCTTCACAGAAGTGGAATAGAAGTCGTATCATATCATGAACAAAGGTGTGATATGTGTGCTAGCAATGTTGTACTATGGAAGGACAGAAGGAAAAATTGATAGAAACGGACACATGCAAATTTGGCAATTGCTAAAATGAAATGCACCATTCTTTTCTTTGAAAAAAAGATTTAGCATACTGGTAAGGATTTGGTTCTTCTGTTGCTACTCCTGGAAAAATAATCAGGGCTTATTAAGTATATGTGTTTACTCCTGAAAATGTCAGTTTTTTCTTTTAATTAGAATTGAACAGCATGAACAAAGAGACTGCTTCTAACATGCAGGATAAAAGTCAGCGGAGCTCTGGCATTTATTCTGCCTGAGGATTCTCCAGCCATTTATTTATCTTTTCTGCTTAAAATTAGTTTTCACTAGCCCACAAGTGATATTCTCAGATCACTTCAGAGATCTGAGTTAGAAAAATGGTTATGAGGAAAAGAACCTTTCTCTTCTGAAAGAGCTGTCCTCCACAACGAGGAGCACTTTTCTTAGCTATAACACAATGGACGTGTCGTAAAAGCCATTTGAAGGCCTTTTGCACTGAAAGGCCTATTTAAAATGGATGTGGCCATATTGAAATCCTTGTCTTTGAATAACTAATGCAATTTTACAGGGAAAGGTCTTGATGACATCAGCATTTTATCTCATGTGAAGACACTTGTCTATTTAATTGTGTCAATCACAATAACATTACCTTAAAAAAGGGCAAAGGGGGATTTTGAAAATGAGATGTTTGCTTTGGAACTTTGACTAGATTCAGCCAGTCACATTTACTAGCATGATACTAGGTCGGGAAAACATTTGTGCAGATTACACTGGAAACTTCATAGATACCTACTGTTTTATGCTTGTAATCTGTAGAGTTTTTCTTAATTACATCAGAATGGAGAGTAGAAGTGAGTAGCAACACTGCAAAACCTAATGTATTATAATATAAGTAAACAGTTTACCTAGCATGTTAACTACATCCTAAAGATGCATATTTTTAAAATAATGTTATGCAAATGAACAAATGAATCTTTATATTTTCTGTAGAAAAACCTCTTGATCAGTAGAAGCACTGATGTTAATGAATAAGCTAACATTCTTTGCTATGCTGAACACTGCTAATGTTATGGTTGTAGGCCATAGTTAATATCACCTCAAAAATTTCTCTGGTGCTCTGACTTAAACGTAACACAGAAGAAGAAATGGTAGTAATTCTTAAGGATTAGGTCTTCTCAAGATGCAAAATATCTTTGTATCAAAACCCTAGGCCATGTTAATATGGAATCAACGACTGGAAGAAATTTAATGTGATTAAACTGATCCCTCCCAGGTCAAATCTGTGCACCTGGTGATTCATTGCATCTGAGGGGAGAAGGCTTAAAGAAGAGCAGTAGAATAGTCTGAATGACAGGTGAGGGGGAAAATGCTGGCAGTCTAGACCGATAGTATCAGTCAGATGAAGGAAAGTTATAGCAGAAGGAGCAAGTGTGTTTAGTTTACACTACTGTAGTTATGCCTTGTTTCATCAACTACAAACTTTAAAACTATGACAAGATAGAAGAGAATTTTTCTAAAATATAATATTTTTTCCCTTTTGGAGGCAGAACAACAAAATATTCAGCATTAGTCTTTTATTTTTATTTCTGCTTTATTCTGCTGCTGTGGATATGACTCGAATACTTGAATCAAACTAATATGGAAAAGTTTATTGTTCTTTTTAAAAATGACACATCGACTTCTGTTCTGATGGGCAAACTATGCAACTCTTCATCTACTTTAGCAGATATAAGAATGCAAATCAATGAAGTCCATCTTTGTCTTGATTTTCTAATCCAGTATAAAATCAGTAGAAAAGAAAGAAAAAAAAAAGCTGTATGCCATTCTGACACAGCCACGGCTTTCTATAAGCTTGGCATTGCTCTGATACTTAATACAACATTCATTTTTGCTACTAAGATGGTTTATCAAAGAAAGTGAAATAAAGCCTAGCAAACCATATTAGACTTGCCTCAAGCAGTGTCAGAAGTAAACACAGTTGCTCATATTCACAGGCCAGAATATATAGGATAGTAAGAGTCTCATTGATAATTTCAAAACCCATCTGCTCTGCCTTAACTTACTGTATAATAAATGTATCTGAAATGTAACTTACCCATAAAACTTCATTCTCTTCATTATGTATTTTATAATGTATTCTACAGTTTCTTGGAAACAGAGCATTTAAGATTTTATTGGAATATTCTGCTATATCTTATGAAAAAGTACCTTAAAACTACATTTCCGCTGAATTATAAACCACTTTAACATTAGGAAAAGTTGGCTTGCCAGGAGTCAATTTAAAGCTTTACATATATATTTAAACATGTTCATCCATATGTATAACTACAAATTCAGAATCTACAGCTGCACATTAATGCACATGTGTAGACTCTGACCTTAGGAGCAGACAATATGCAGGTGATTCTAAACTTCAGTTTTCCTTTGCTAAGCAAGAAAACCCTGTGCACAGCACAGGATGTTTGAAGAAAGAAGCAGATAATAGCATATTTACATAAAGATTCACCAGGTTGACATGCTTACCAGCATTATTACATTGTTTGCAAAAGTACATTATCTTTTATGTTATCTAAGAATGTGGCTTAATATCAAGCTGAAG
>VWYN01016965.1:20732-36719 GCA_013400075.1 Hippolais icterina | reverse complement strand
TAGGAATCCCAACCCACCCCCCCCCAAAAAAAAAAATTAAAGTATATTTGAAAAACTTAGTGTGCATGTTGAATTCATATCTGAATACCTTGCAAGGCAGAATGAACTCAAAACCTTTAGGCCTTTCAGAATCCCCAAGTCAGTCTGAAAAGTCTTACTTTTACAAGGCTAATATCAATTAACGTCAAATACAGCATAAAGCAAACGTAACAAGATAAATGTGGTATTTTTGTCCCTGTTAAAGTAAATTATAGTAAACTGCCAGATTTCGCAGCATATCCATGAAGCATCATTCTGAAGGTTGCATAGCAGAAGGATCATAGGCAGACGTTAATCTGTCTGAAGAATAGGCAATTAGAAATCCATTTATTTTAAATGTATATTGAATAAAGCAAATAAAATTATTGTGAACTGCAGCTTTGCTTTGATATTTGTTATGAATATATTATAGATATGTACATACAATAATCTGTAAAGATTTAATTACATGTTTGATAAATAAAAAACTTGCACTAAAATAGATTTTTAAACTTTTGGATAAATTGAGATAAATAATAATTTTCTGTGTTCATGACAATCATGTGTTCCATAATTAAACACTTGGTTTCATCTTGAAATTAAGTAAATTAGAAAAAAAAAATACATAAAAAAAATAAACCTAGCTATCTGGAAAATTCTTCACTAATCAGATACCAAATAATGCAAAGAATTACTGTAACAACAAATATCATGCAAAAATGCTTGTAAGAGAAGTGGAAATGGCACAAGTAATAAATGAGATACTACACTACACTTAAAAGCTTTACTGAATTATAAAGACTGCTGCTGAGGATAGCTCCATTCTACGGATCAACCCAATAATATTTTTTTCTAGTTTTGCTTTGTTATTTGTGCATTTGGAGCTTGCACTACTGCTTGTTTCCCTGGCTTTGAACTTATATGCATATATGTTGCATGTATGCATGCCACAGTTTATCTCAGACCAATAATCTTGTTTACTTGTGTTACAGAGGAAAAACTGATATTATCACAACATTCATAATGTACTTGATAGATAAAGATTCAATGTATCAAACTGCAGATTCAGGGCTGTGAACTTCATAAGCCCTAGTTAAACACACCACCAAGTCTCAAAGAGCTCCTACTGATGATTATAGCAGAGTGGAATTTTGAGCCTTAGTTTCCATTGGTGCCTCACACACACAAAGAAAACCTTATTTCTTTCTGCCACTGGGATGTGCTTTGCAAGTTGTACCAGGACAATTTCAGTAAGAATTTCAAATTTCTCCCTCCAAAATTTAGGGTTAACCTAACCTAGGTCTAATTTCCAATTTCTTTCCACTGTGGAAAGAAATTATCTGATCTTTATTCTCTGCTCATTTCTGCACTGTGCTACTTTCTCACCAAATTGGTCAAATATTTGTATGTCACATTAAAAGCATTCTCTAGCACGTGCACATTTAATCAACGATATTACAGAAATGTAATATTGTTTGCTCTTTAGAATGGTAGCCACATTAAACTGTCATCCTGATGCTGGTCAAATAAAGACAAATATGATTTCTGATCTCCTTAGCTGGCCAAAGCCTTCACATGCATTGGAATTTATGGTATAATTTTTTAATTAATCTTTCAGTTTTTAATTGCTATACGGAAAACAATCTGCATGTAGGTGAAGAGAAATATCCATCAGTGCAAATCTCACCTGAAGAGATGAACATTCGTCTCTATGTAAAAATCCCAGGGGGAAGGTTTTGGACAAGAGAAAGTTATTCAGTTGCAGGTAGTAAACAAACAGTTCAGAAAGATGGAAAAACCGAGCATGGTGATGGCACAGTTTTTTTGTGAATTAACTGTTCCTCAAGCATAAACTCAGATGAATTTGGTTTACCTGGTTCAAGTTACAGAATCATTTATGATAAAAAAGAATATTTTTCCATAGGTTACAGTTGCATTTAAGAGACAATAGAAGACTCTATTAATATTATTGGATTGAACTGTCATGTGAGGGGCAGGAAATTTTAATGGTAAGGGTATCATTGTTTGGTGACTTCTTTGTTCAGATTTCCTCTCCAGAAGCACACGGCTCAAGCTGTATATTACCACTGTATGAAATAAATAAATTAATTTAATTTTTCCTGAGATTTTGCTCATGGAAACCTATGGTGGAAAGCTTCTTTAAGAGATGACCTTGACATGCTCCTGGACATCAACGTCTTTGTTGTAGTGAGGGACCCAAAAGTGAGCACAGAATTGCAGATGTAACCTCACCAGTGCCCAATACAGAGGAATTATCATTTCCCTGGTCCTGCTGGCCACACTATTGTTGATATAGGCAAGGATTCCACTGGTCTTCCTGGCCACCTGGACACATACTGACTCTTTTCAGTGTTTACTCTGCCAGGCAGCTTTCCATCCACCCTAACCCAAGCCATAAAACTAACACTCTTTTCCCAATGAGAAATTTACAATACCATTTTGGTATAAATTTTTCCAACTGTGACTGTATTCCAAGTATGCATTTTTTGAAAAAAAAAAAAAAAAATATGTATATATATATATGGGCATAAGTGTTCAAACTTGTTTTGACATTTAGAATAGTGCTAACATCACCTCCCTGATATGAGAGTGAATAATGTGAATCATGCCCCTTTCATTACATGTGTTCTACACTGACTTCAGAGATAAAAGTAAGAGGGCTTGGGAAAAAACTTTGAAACTCTTTATTTCCATGTATTGGTGTTGGATTAACATTAATGTTTATACTAACAAGAAAAAGCCTGAGTCAGCAATCAAAAAACAACAACCATTTGGAGGAACTTGGTTCTAAATGTATGTGCACAGCATGCAATTTTAAAATTAAACAGGTTGTCAACCACTTATTGTTTTTTTTCCCTTAGATTGAAAAATTAATTATATTAATCAGATTACTGTACCTTAGAGGTTCCTCTAGTCTGTGGTTCTGTCACTCTCAAATTTTTCCTTGATAAGCTAAAGAGAGTGAGCTCCTTTCAAGTCCCTCATTATGTGTATGACGAAAGGGAAAAAGGAATATCTGCTTGTCATGAGTATAATATATTAGAGTGTAACAATTAGGGTTTGGAGCGGACAAGCATAGGAAATACACTAATCTACATTGATGCCCACATAGACAATTACTTATAAATATGTGAAAGGTATACCACAAACAAAGAGTGTAGGAATACTACCAGAATTTCCAGTCTTGAATAACATTTTTGACTTCTCTTTGATCTTGAGATTTTTAATATTATTTGGGGAAAAAAAGTGAAGCGCAGACACTGTAGCTGAGCTCAGTACATGGTTTTACATCAACATAAAACCCATATAGATATACAGCTATATATAGATAAATATAGATACTGATATATATAACACAAAGGTAATAAAAGTTCTGCTTCAATTAGAATATTTCCCCATGGAAAAAAATTCATTTATTCATTCATTCATTCATTCATTTACTCTCAGTCAAAGTTTTGGCCACAATGATACACATGTTTACTGTATACTTTACTTTAATAAATATGTCTCCTTTTTTTGTTAAAATCTTGATAGCAGCACTGAGAAGAAAGTGTTGGCAATGTCTGTTATTGAGAGGCAGGACAGAAGTAAGAAGTGTGTGCTTGAAGCCATGAACCATGACCACATCCTGGGTTGTATGGGCAGCAGGTGGAGGGAGGAGATTCTGCCCTCATGAGATCTCACTGGGGTACTACATGTAGCTCTGGGGTCTTCAGCACAAGAAGGACATGGATCTGCTTGAATGGCTGTAATGAAGAGTGTCAAACACACAAGCATTTCTGATATGAAGACAGACTGAGAGCATCATGATTGCTCAGCCTAGAGAAAAGAAGGCTTCAGGGAGACCTTATAGGAGCTTGCTAGTAACTAATGGAGTCTACAAGAGAGCACCACAGTGGGTTTTTAGAAAAGCATGTAGTGACAAGACACGGGCTAATGGCTTTAATCTGAAAAAGAGTAGGTTTACATTAAATATTAGGAAGAAAGTCTTTACTATGAGTGTGGTTGAGACATGAGACATGAGACTATGAGTGGAATAGGATACTCAGAGAAACTGTGGATGTCCCATCCCTGGAAGTGTTCAAGGAAATGTTTGATTTGGCTTTGAGGCACCTGGTTTTTAAGGTCCTTTCTAATGCAAACCATTCTGTAATCCTTCATATTGCTATCATGTGCTACATTCTTCTTTTGAGTAATTTACTTTATATATATTATATTGTAACTCAGTTTATAAGCGACTTTATTTACATTAGTAATCATCACTATTTAAAATTCAGGGAATCAATATTTTATAAGCTGTCCTAGGTTACAATGTAAAATTGTGCCCAAGGTATGTATTCTATCCCCATGAGCCATTGGAGCCACGGTGGGGCAGTGTTTTCCTTCTGTTAACGAGCCTAACAATGCCTTGCCACATGACTCATAGATAACTTCCAATGGGAGCTATCTCTGTTTAATGGGCCATCAAGGACCCACTGCATGACTCATAGAAAGAGATCATCCCATTGTGAGATGCTCCGCCCAGGGGGAGGAGCCAAACATTCCCACCTGGATATAATCCAGGGTTTGGGACAGCACAGGCAGCTTTTATCCACTGGACTCCCAGAAGAGACAAGAGCTACCAGACGTTTCTACAGGGATCACTGCTTTGACAAGACCATCTCATCTGGACTGCCACTACCACCCTAACAGGGGGTCAGGTTGTATTCTGACTCTGTCAGTGGTTTTTTGTACTATTACTCTTATTTTCTTTTACTTTCTTTTATTTCTTTTCTTTTGCTCTTATTAAAATTGTGTTTCTGACTTGGAGTCCTTCACTGGTTTTGCTTTCAAACCAGCACATATGCAAAAAATTTCCAGGAGAAATTTTATTACTGAGATTTTATTAGTGGTGGGCCAAGAAGTAATTCTACCAAGTACTTCAAGATACACTGCTAAACTACATAAAGAAAAGGATTTTGTACTGTTGAACTCACTGCATCAAAATGGAATTATTTAAAGTCAGAGAGTGAATGCATCTCCCAAATTTGCAATTGCATGCAAAGGAGATACTAAGTTGGAGTGATTAGGCTTAGGTTTTTTAAGTGCATTTTAATTGACATTAATTATATTAACTCCTCTTAATTCTTTCTTAATCAAACCCTGTACCAGCTGCTCCATTATTTTCTTCGGAATCGATAGCAGGCTGACAGGACTATAAATAACCATATCTATTCCCAGTTTAATTTATGTTTTCTAAATGTTGACATAGCATTAGCTTTCTACTAGTATTAAGAATTTTCACAGTCTTACAAAACTTACATAAAACTGATATATAAATAAGTGTACCAATTTAAAAATACTGCATGCTAATAAATGTCACTTAACATGCTTGAGAGTTAGCAGAATTAGAGTGTTGTCATTACCACATATATACTGCATCTATTTATTCCTGAAATACAGCCATATGAGCTGAACTCTTTTGCCTTCTCTGCTGCTAAGATGTTCCTCTATGACAGTTCAGTGTCATGCAGACACTAAAGAATCTTTAGGGCATGTCAACATGTCAGTGAAGACCAGAAACCCTTGCACTTGAATGTGCAAGTTCACATGGAAAGAAGTGTGTAAATGTGCAATATTGAGTACAGAAACCATGTAATACTATTAAATTATTACTTTGTTTTACCTGGTGTTAGTAGTAAAAAATAGTGAGTGATGAAGTTAAAACACAAGAACAAATTTTGATAGTATGGACTGAGCTGTGAAAGGAAAATAAACCATCTTCTGAACCTAGAAGTAGGTATTTGCTTGTCTTTGCCCTTCACTGAAGGCAAGGCTTATTAGCTAACAAATCATAGAATCATAGACTACCTTGTGCTGAAAGGGACCCACAAGGATCACTGAGTTCAAAACCTGCAGATCTATAGTTTCTGCATTCAGACTCATGTGTGACTAAGCATACTGATCACAGTGGAATTTATTCCTCTTAACATTGTGAGTAGTTCCAGGTGTGTGTGTGTGTATTCATCATTCATTTATTGTTCTACTTATGAATTTCTACAGTTCATATTTTATCATCACTATCAATTTCCCTTTCCTTTCCATCACTTGTTATGTTGTAGATATTTGATTTTGCTTTTTGGTGGATGTTTCCATTTCAGTTTAAAGAAATTTTAAAAATATTTTTAATTACTTTTTCATGGGCTACAGTAAAATTTTTAGTCATTATTTCAGGTATTTATTGTATTATCTGCTTCTATGCAAATTTGTTTCTAAGTCTGGCCATACATTTTAGGTATCATTTATGTTTATTAGTAGCTGGGATTTCAAACATAGCACATCTAATCAGATGGGTTTTATTCCTGTGATCTTTTACTGTCACAATATCTAATGTCACATTCCCATATGTCAGAAACAATGGTCTACTAGAAAATTGAAGGTAACTTCTATGAATACCAGTATCATTTTATATTTACCCTATCTGATATTTGTCATGTATTATAAAATGAAGGCATAGTTATCTGGCATTCTTTACTTTAGACTTTTCAGTGCCTCAGAATTAATTATTACAACATTTCGGATGGAAAATCCGTTCTACCTCTCTTTTGTTCATTTAATCTGTATTGGTTTTAATAGTGCAATAATGTGAATCCCACAAGTTTCAGTACTACTAATTAAGGCAAATTTATGCTCACAAACATGCAGTACTAATTCTCCCTGTTTATCACCTGCACTCTTAGTGCAAGCATATAGACAATTACAATTTTATTTTCTTCAAACATCTTGTTGGCCTGATTAATTTTATTCTTGACACCTTGATCTTATACTAAATTAACTCTCCTTTATTCACCTCTTGCTGTTAGCTTTATATCTCCCTGAGTAATTAATTTAACTTTTCTTCTAGCTGGTTATCATACTACTCAAATATATGTCTGTGAATATTTTCTCATGAACAAAAAGGAATCAGCCCACCATAAGATGAAGTGTTTCTATTTGATGGGACAGCAGGAGATTAATGTACTAAAAATGTAAATTGAAAACTGTGATTGTGAGGAATTATGAAGTGGGGAAAGCTGCTTGAACATTTAAGAAAGCTTTTTTTTTATTTCTATGAATAATTAATTTTATGTGCAAATATTTTTGTAATGTCTGGAAGCCATAGCTATTGCTATTGTAATAAAGAAACAGAAGACATGTTGTTATGCAGAATGTACTATTAATTCTAAGCCAAAAGAGAATTCTGAAGTTACATTTTCAATGAAATCAATTCCATCAGCCTTAATCTTCCACAGGACACAGATTCACTCGAAGGTATAATGTACAGTGCTTGAATTAGATAGTTCAGATCTTAACATGAAGATGCTACTATTTCAATTAAAAACAACTAATAAAAAATACATCAGTTCCCTCTGAAAAAAATTACTTGTCAATGTACACTTTTGATATTGTGAAATGTTTTATTTAGACATGTAAGTGTCTAAATAAATTATTATTTAGTGCTGATCTATTCCAATTTTTTGCCATAACTGTTATGAAATATTTTTTTCTTTATACACTTCTGTAGCCGTAGTTGCACTCTGTGAATTTGAAAGCAACTTAATTAAATACTTTGACTAAACATTTATGGAATGCGTTTAAAAATGTTCGCTCAGCTCAAGCATTAATATTTTTAAAACTTACTAATAAATTCTTTTACTGCCTAGTTTTTTGTTGTCTTTCAATCTATCAGGCATGAACTAATATTTTTGTTTACTAGTAAGAATAAAACTCCAGGTTTCTTATTCTTCCTTTCAGGTTTTTTCTGCTTTTCTTTCTCCCAGATGAGAACATTCCAGGAAAACTGAGATACTGACTTGAGCAACCATTACAGGGCAGAGTTGCTGTTTGTACTCCCCAAATTTTTTTTCACTTTTGGAAACATCTTATAACATGCAAATTGCCCAGGTTTGGCAACATTCCAGTAAATCCATGTTCTCACAAAAGCTTTTTGTGTTAGCAGACAGGATTGATTTTCCAGCTATGACAAAAGACCAATTAGCATTCATAGCTGTATATTGCTTTCTGATGAAATCCTGTGCCAGAACATCTCTGGCTGCAGCACTAGACCTTCATTCTGTCAAGCCCACCACTTCTATTGCTTTCCTTTTAAAATAAAAAACTTAGAGCTGAAAACACGGGTTTGTGATGAATAAATACATTTATGGAGCTTTGTAGTGTGTGAAAATTTTTATTAACTGACCTTAGTGGCTACTGTAAAACAGTCTAATTATTGCTCTCTTAAATTGCTATAACTAATACAATCTCCAAAGCACAAAGATATGAATATTTCAACTTGCTGCAGATTGTCTGTAAATTTTCTGCACAAACGGGTGGTTTTAACATGCACGCTGTACCATAATTCACAATTAATCTTTCAGTACTGTACCTTTAAAGGACCAGTTTTGAAGAAATTACAGCTATGAAACTGTAGGTTTGAACTTAGCTCTTGTCAAAAACTGGCAATTTAGAATCAGAAGTAATCTAATACAAAAAAGTTAAAACAAATAAACAAAAGTAGATACCATCTTTAATGGTAGCAATTATAAAAAACAGCAAGTTATTATTGACCAGGCCTAGATATTTAACAAAGCTGACTTACTATATCCATTGTTTCATCTAGATCTTCATAATCTTACTTGTGTTTCAATGGAATTTACAGAAACAGAGACCATAATGTTTCCTACTTGAATATTATCAAAACATTTAAGTGGGAATATGTAACAAAATATTTCTGCTATAAGTTTCAAAGCCTTTCTTACATCTTTGCAAGGCATGTGGTGCAGGCCACTTTGTCAAAGAATGTGTGTTAACCTTGAATTACCTGATACAGTCAAGGTATAGTTGAATAAACTACGAAAGAGATTAACATGTTTTTGTGTTGAAAGGGATGTGTGTTGCAAATGAATCTTTTTCCTTCAGTTATAATCTAGTCTGCTTAAAGATTTTGAAGAATTCTATGAAGAATTTTAATAAGCAACTTTCCTGTAAATATATTGTTTAAATTTTAAGGCACAGATAGAATGGCATTTGGCAAGGGATATTAAAAATAAAAAGGCATTCTGCAACCATTCAGTAAAGAAAGGCTGAGGAGAATGCGTCTCCCTGAAAAATTAGAAGGGAGAAGTAGTAGCAAAAGATTTGGCAGCAGGAGGAGAGGCTGAGGCAGGACAAGAAGCAGCTGGAGCTCAGCTCTGGTCACAGAGCTAGGACATGGCCTTTGCACAGCAGCACCCCAAGTCCCAGAGTAGGACAAGCAGCTGAAGCATATGTTTCATCAAAGTGGGATTCATTCCAACAGGATCCACAGGTACTGCCTCTGGAACTTTAGACAAGCACAGCCACAATGTAGACCCTCACCTCTGCTAATAGGTTCTTAGAAGAAAGTCAGTCCTGCCAAGGCTGGCAAAGCCTCTCCTGCCTTGGTCATTCAATATCTTTGGGTCAGGACTTTGCTGGAGGAGCAGGAGTCAATGCTGCAGAAGTGCTTAGAGGAGTGAAGGAAACTGGTAGCTGCGTGGGCTGAATTGTAAAACCAAGAATGGCTGATGGATGAGGGTCTGGAGCACAAGTGGGACAATCACAGAAAATGGACTCACCATGATGAGACTGGACAAGGTATCACAGCAGAGCTCCCTCCTGTAGCCTCCTGCACCAGAAGGGAGGCTCCAAGGATGTGTCCTTCCTGGGAGAGGCATTCAGTGTAAAGTCAGCGATATCACTCAGGGTGGTGAGAACCAGGCTGTTCCAGGAACAGCCTCTGCCAGCATGTCTGGACATCAAAAGAAGCCTCAGTTACCTCTGTCTCTCTCCTGTGCCTGTAAGGAGTTTGGGCAGAGAGAGCAGAAGCCACTGTCTCCATTTTAAGTCAGCTGAAAAGAAACCTCACTATGCCATGGGGATGTGTCCACAGCCGGTTCTGCTTCTGCCTGGGGCTGCCCTGAGGTAATATGTGGTAAAGACAGTGCAACAGAACTCCTTTTTTAAGGGCTACTGAGGCAAAAAAATAACCATTCAAGCTGAGTTTTTCCACTGCTGACAAACTGCTGAGCCTTGAGCACACCTTATTCTGTCCAGCATGGTGAGGGGCTCCATCCTTCTTGGGGAAAGAGTGTGGGTGTGTCTGTACAATCACAACTCTGCCAGCCCTAGCCCCCAAGGATGGATGAATGATGGCACTGTTCAAGTACTTGGTAGTGTTGCTCTGCACCCTAAATTTGTCTGCAGGAGAAGTTCATCAAGGACAGATCTGCCTCATCTAGTTAGGAAGACATGAGATGGTGCAACAGGGCAGGTAATGGTTTGGTTTCCCCTGTGCCTATCCTAGGAGCTGGCAGACCTGAAGTTACATGGCTAGAAGCTAAGAACCACGGAGGAGCAGCTGGAGAGGGACAAGCAGCAGCTGGATGAATCCTGGCAGGAGCTTCACCTGAAGAAAGAGAAGTTGAAGAGGGCCAAATGGCACATCCAGCAGAGGGAGAAAGATCTTAAAAGCATGACTGAGGTAAGCATAGCATGTGTTCTGCAATTCACAGCTGTGAAGGGGCTGGGAGCAAGGCTGGGGCTTCACACTCCTCACAAACTTGTGAATCTTTATAATGAGCTGGGAATAAGGATATGTGCAAAGGGATATTATCCCTGGACAGCAATAGTCTCTGCTCCCAGTCTCCCCAGCTGCTCTGTGTTGCAGCCTTCATGACAGAAGTATGAGGAAGGGGAGTGAGCCTTGCAGGAGGCACACTGGATAGAGTCTAAATACAAGGAGAAGTTGTTCAGGGCCATCCAGAGAGAGATGGAGCAGCTAAGGCACCATCAAGAGCTTCTGCACTAGGCAAAAACCCTCCCACCTTCCATTCTCATCCTGTGGCCAGTGTGTCAAGGGCCTGAACATTTGCCAAGAGCTTCTCTGTCTCCTGAGGATGGGGTAGGATCATCTAAGCATGGCTCAGCAGGGGCGGCAGCTTGAACAGCTGTGCAATGAGTTCTCACACAAGAACCAGATGATGTTGCTGACTGAAGACCAGGACTTCTGTGCCCCTGTGGATGGCATCTCCTGCACACAGAGTAAGATTTCTTGTGTGCTGCTGATGGGAAGGAGCGTATGAGAGGCAGATGTGCTTGTATTCTTCTCAGGACATATGTTCCTGGGGGCGGTTTATACCTGTGTATAAAGCTCAGCTGTCAGTTTGCCTCCTCATCTTGTATAGGAGTTCACCTAAACTCTCTGAGCCAGGGCAGTGCTCTGACAGAGTAGGAAGAGAGAGCTGGGTGGGTTAAAGCCCATTTGCACTGGAAGTTTGGTAAGGGCTCTGCTGCCCACACACATGGACAGCAAAAAACCGGGGTTGTTCTGTTATCTTCATCTGAGATGAAGATAACAAAAGAAGATGTTATTCCTCTAACAGCAATAACATCACCCAGTCAGACATCTTTTACAGTAAGGATGTGCCTGCAGCATAGTCTGTGGAGAAACAAGGACAACACAGCCAGGTCCATTTCATTCTATGCTATGCTACAGGTGCTGAAACGCAAAGTCCAAATAGTGTGGTCGTGGGATGTGGAGGCTGGAATACACTTGGAAACAGCTGGTGAAAGCAGGGCTGGGTAAAGTGTGACTTGGGACTAACATACGTAGGATGGGATGTTTCCTAAAATCATGACTGAGCTGCTGGGATGGGCAGGCTTGCAGAAGCTGTGGACAGTTAAAGGAGTGATAATAGAAGCAAGGACAGATGGCTCTTCACAGCTTGTCTTACAATGAATAACATCCTTAGCTGGCTGGTGTTGTCCCTCTCCCACCCCATCCCGAGCAGGAGAAGTCAGCTCTGCCTGACTTGGACTTTGTGATGTCCTTATCCTCTCCTGTGAGCTCCTGCTTCCCCGTTGTGCCCTTGTCCAGGCAGAGATGCTCTTAGAGACTTTGCCTGTAAGTCTCACTCATAGTATGAGATTATGGGCTTCAGAAGGGCCCCCATGCACCTCAAAGGCTTCCATGGGTGAGTGCCAGCCCACTGCTCCCTGTATGAAAGATAGTTTGGTACAATTTCCTCAGTCATGAGCAACATCCTGGACAGTGCCCCTGTTTCTGTGTGACTCCCTCATACCCATCCCTTCCATCCCTCTCTTCTCAGGACCATGATTTCTTGGAAGGTGAGTGCATCTGTCTGGATTCCCCGGAGAAAGTTCCCCACTGTCCATGATGCCATTCCCACGCACTGCTGGAGGAGATGCCACTCCCATTTGCTATCAAGGGATGATATGTCCTTCAGTATAGGGAGGAAACAACTCCAGTTGTCAGGTTCTTTTCATTCCAGACACTGTCAGAGTGTTCCATAATTCACTGTAAATCACTCAGTACTGCATAGATGGATCTGGACGAGCTCCAGCAGTGGCCCATGGGAATCTCATGAGGTTTAACAAGGCCAGGTGCTGGAGCTGCACCTGGGTCAGGGCAGCCCCCAGTGCCAGCCCAGGCTGGGGATGAACAGACTGAGAGCAGCCCTGCCCAGAAGGACTTGGGGGTGCTGGGGGTGAGGGCTGGACATGAGCCAGCCATGGGCACTGCCAGCCCAGAGAGCCAAGTGTGTCCTGGGCTGCATCCAGAGCCCCGTGGGCAGCAGGGGAGGGAGGGGATTCTGCCCCTCTGCCCTGCTCTGGTGAGACCCCACCTGCAGAGCTGCCTCCAGCCCTGGGGTCCCAGCACAGGAAGGACATGGAGCTGTTGGAGAGAGTCCAGAGGAGGGACACCAAGGTGATCAGAGGGATGGAGCACCTCTCATATGAGGAAAGGCTGAGAGAATTTGAGTTGTTCCGTCTGGAGAAGGATTAGGGACAACCAAATTGTGGCCTTCCAGTACCTGAAAGGGGGTAAGAAGAAAGATGAAGAGAGATTTTATACAGGAGCATGTAGTGACAAGACAAAGGGGAGTTGCTTCAAATAAAAGAGAGGAGATTTAGATCAGATGTTAGGAAGAAATTATTTACTGTGATGGTGATGAGGCTCTGGTATAGATTGTGAATACCCCATCCCCAGAGGCATTCAAGGCCAGGCTTGGATGAAGATCTGAGCAACCTGGTATAGTTTCCCTCCCCATGACAGGGGTTTTGAAACTAGAATATTTTCAAGGTTCTCCAGTCCAAACCTTTCTATGACTCTATAATTAGTATCATGTCACCTGCTTTCAAAAAAAAAGCTCTTGGAATTTAAAGTCTGAAAGCAAACTAGAATGCAGGCTTAAAGGCATGAGAGTAATTATACTTTGTATTTGTTTATTTGTTTTTTTGACTTTTTTGAGTGCTCCATTTTATATCCTGTAGACTAGTATTTTTATGCTGCTCTGTCTAGTCTAGTTATTACATATTGAAGACTAATACATATGGATTTTATGCATTTCAGTACCTTGTTTATAGACTGGTACAATCAAATATATTAACAATTATTATCAATAAAGAAATTCTAACATTCAGTAGCAGTTTTATTGACACGGTTTACTTAGGCATAAGGATCTGATCAAATGTAACCTTTCATTTGGCTTACCTAAAGGAAACAAGATTAATTTCCAGATACTTATAAAAATGTATTTCAGCTACACTGATCTCCAAAGAAGAGATTCTCTGTTACCCAAAGGTCAATCACATTCAGAAATTTGTTCACCTGTTAGTAAATTATTCACTGCTAGAACTTTCTCTTTCCTCTGAAGACGTTAATGATATAAATGCATGTTTGTCATTCATATAAAGTTCAAAACTTTCTTTGTCATTTTCTTTAATCTTTCTTTTTTCAGATATGTTTCTTTCTCAGTCAATGTACATATGATTATCCATTTTAAAAAAATATTTTGGTGTGCTTTCTGCTATTGTTCACATAGGTGTTTGGAAACACTAATTGTTTTTTCATGTACTTTGTTATAATAGTTGTTATTTCAAACACTTTAGATTTTGTGCTTTTTCCATCATCGATATCAATATTTACTTGCAATGCAGCATTTCAGGAGTTTTTCCCTGTTATGTGTGTCTGCTTTTCAGCACCTTTATAGGTCCTCACATTTTTCATAGCAATTCCAAAGATTATGGATAATAATCCATAAATATTCCAAGGAATGGTGGGCCAAATGGAAGCATAGCTTTAGGCCATTAAAAGCAAGTGATGAATCAGAAAGTGTATATAAGACATTGAAAAACAGCAAAAACGAACTTATGAAGGAATAGAGAGTAAGAAATCAGAGCTAAGCGTAGCTTAGGTCAGCTTAGTTTAAGTTCACTTCTCTTACCTTCTCTTGGCTTTCTTTTTACTACGTTTAGACTAGGATATACTGCTGCAGTCAATGATGTATGGCATTAACAATGTGATGTCTTAAGTAATGCAGGGATAATTTTCATAAGCTTTGGAAGCTCTGACAAGGAATAGGAAAGATTGGTACAAAACTTTCTGATAGGAAATACTGGTACAAAATGAAGGTTACCCTGAGAGCAGAGGAATAGATGGAGTTGAGAAAAGTAAGGCACACTTCCGTGCATACATTTATGCTAAATACAGAGTAATAGATGATTTCTCTATCTAGAATATTCAAAGATCTATATTTCAAATGCAAGTGATTCCTTAAACCAAATTTTCTAACATTTCTCTAAGACTTTCCTATGGCCTTTGCTCAATAGGATTTCTTTAGCTTAGCTTTTGCTCTATGACTGATCTTATTTCAAATGTTTAAAGTGATGCATGAGCTAAAGGATGTTATTGGTGGTTGGGATTAATTACTAAGAGCAATTATTTTGCATATATATTCTGACCAACTGACTTCTGGAAGTCTACTTACTTGCTGCTATGGAAAGTAGTAGCAATATCAATGGATCTGGTTTTACATATGTTTCATCTTTGATGCTTAATGTATTTGCGAAACAGATAACATGCCTAATTTATTACAAATTACTTTCTTTACTTAGGAGGGAAAGAAAAAAGATATCAAAAAATCCCTCATGGAAATATCACTATCTTTCTTCATTTTGTTTCGCAAAATTTTATACTTACTTTTTTACTTCAGAATGGAAGCAATTTATAATTATGGAATAATTGAATTATATAAAATTATGTCTAGATATACAATATTATCATATTATTTAATATTATAACAATATTATTTATTATAAGATACTGGAAAGAAATAGCTGGGCAAGGAAGAGAGCTTTGGTAAATGAGCAGTGTGTGAGAGTTTAAAAACACAGTGAAAATGTTGAATTAATCCAAATTTATGGTGATGCTTTTTTCTGTGTTTGATGAATTGCAGTCCATTGAAGAAAGCAGGAAAATGCAAAATCTAAGTGGAAATTCTAACAGGTCATATCATACATTAGGACCTTTAATCCTGATTGTTTATACTTTCCATTTAAATTTGTAGTTGGTAGGAGTATCCAATTACCATATATTGTATGTACACTTCCATCTTAATTTATTCAAAAGTCATTTGACCAAATACATATTATCAGCACTTTGCAAGAGAACTTTGGAGGATATAAATAGAAGATGTTTGAAAGTAATTAACAAGGAAAGACGTAAGTTTGTGACTGGATAACAACCACCAGAAAAATCCATTTGTTTTAAAATGCCAGGTTTTGAAAGGTATGTTTGAAAAAAATCTTGTCAGTGCTTCCCTCTGACTCCTGGGGAGACTAGAAACAAGGTTATTGAAATTGGTACTTTGAGATATTTTAGAGAAATATAAAATAAGGTCCTTGCTTTACAGAAGTTGAAGGGGAACTGTCAATAAAAGTATTACCAGAAACAGAGATGATGCAGAATCAATCAAATTCATAAGATTCCAAATTTCTTGGCAAGCTGGTAACCCATACGCTGTTGCAATTTGTCAAAACATTTTGTAGACTTATAATTTACAAAAGATACTGTATTATCAAGTTAGGCTCTGAACATTTAAATGTGGT
>VWYN01016965.1:0-14766 GCA_013400075.1 Hippolais icterina | reverse complement strand
TTAACAGAAGATAAGGAAAACACTGCCCCACCTTGGCTCCAACGGCTCATGGGGATAAAATACATACCTTGGGCACAATTTTACATTGTAACCTAGGACAACAGGCTATGCAGCAGACTTCAGTTGCATCCCCATTCAGAAACTGGTCCTTTCACACAGGAAGTACCATACACATGGACACACACTATGGATCCCACTAGGGTTTGTACACTCAGTCTGATCAGTAGCCCTTGCATCTGATCTTACAGTGGCTCTACGAATTAAGATGTAAGTGCAAGAAAAGTCTCTCTGCCAGCTGAACCAGCTCAATGGCCAGTAGTCTACCTCAAGACCCTGTGACTGCTCCAGCTGCTGGTTTGGATCCTTGACAACTCCAACAGCCAAATTGCAGCCCCCATGATATATTCAGTATCCAGCCCAAGCTTACGGCCACCTTGGCACTGGTTTCTCAGACTGTCATCCAAATTTCCATCTCCTATTCACTAGCAAAATCCCACAGACGTGCATACCCATACAAAACACATACACCTTTAGCTGCTGCAACCCCAGATACAGTGTGACACCATTCTGTGAGGTCGCTGCTAGCTGGCACACACTGCTTCACTGCCTCATGGCTCTGGAATCTCCATGCACATAAAGATTAACTTCTTGCTGCAGAACTTAACACTTTATTTCTCCATGAACTTCCATCAATGAAAATCTGAGCTGTGATAAAAATATACAAAAATGATGCGATGTTCTCAACAAGATATTTTCATTATACATTTGAAAAAAGGTAAAAATGTCAAGCGAATTACTCCATGGCATGTGAATAATACCCACTCTTTCAATTCTAATAAAATTTTAACTGTTCCTAAATGGATAGGATGAAAGAATAGAAAATGCTGCAAAAAAATCCTGTTATGGCATTCCAGAAATGCTAAAATACACATTGATTACTGTCACCAAGAGTACTGAAAGCTTGGTCTGCTTCTTTAAACAGCAACTGAAAAACAAAATTTCTAGAATATGTATTAATTACATTTAAATTCAAACTATTACCAAGAGCTTTTCTTTCAATGTCAAATGTTAGCTGTTATCCTTTGTCTACCTCTTTACAGCACTTGCAAATAAAGTTATTTTGGATTATTGTCTACAAAACTCTCCATCTGAGCTTTTGGTTCTTTCTGGTATATGAGAGGATTTAAAGATAAAATTGCTTTTCAAATGTGTTTGTTTAATTACAGGTATTATATAGACCATAATTATCCTTTAAAAGTTTGGACTTTCTAAAAAAGGTGGTTAAATAAATTTCATGGCTGTGCAATATTTTCCATTTTAGTTATTTTTAAATAAAAAGCATAGTTCCCTAGGCACAGGAACAAGAGCATGCCTTGGTAGATTTAAGATACCTTTGATTATTTTGTTGTTCTGTCCTGTGATTGCCCCACTCTGCCTAGCTTATGTCCAGGTATTATTGGCCGTAGTGGAAGCAGAGAGCTGTGTTACTCCTATTACCTGGACATAAACTGCCTTCCATATATATGTCATCGAATATTAAATGCATAAGCTGTAGTACAATATATACTATTTCTGAGTTTATTCTCTTTTAGTACCACTATTTTAATAATTCCATTTTCAAGGAAGAAAGAAACAAAAAACCTCAAAGTTGTTAATTGTTAGAATTTGTCCCATCAAAGATTTTCCATGGTTAGAAGGTAATGTAAATTTGTAATGAGACATTTTGATAATTCTCAGAGCTACTGAAAAGCTGAAAATCTTTGAAGGAATATATCAGAAAAAAAAAATCAAACCTCTATTTGCAAAGGAAAAGGGTTTTTTTCATCCAAGAAATATTTGGATTATTTTCTAGAGTAACATTTTTCTTTTAAGCATTCCAGAGCTAGTATGAATTATTTTTGAACATCTTTAGTCATATTTGCAAACTATTTCTATTTATTTGCATTTTGCTACAAATTGAAAACTACTGTGCTTTTATTACATTAATCCAGCAGCTAAAAGAGACTGAAGTAAATTCTGTCTATATTTTGAAATTACATATTTAGCTCTTAAATTGTAGAGGAACAAATCTAGTCTATTTTAGATCTCTTTTTGGGATTTTATAGACTTCAGAAAACACTTCTGTCTTTTACTTCTGCATCGTGTCTTAGTCTTTGGAAATCTATCTATCACCATGGACGATAAATACCTTTATCCCTTGATCCTCAAAGATATCTCAAATATCCACCCCCATACATGCCTCCCAAAAAGCAACCTTAAGGACATACAACATTGAGGTTGTTAAGGTCAACAAAATAATGAAAATATTCTAAGGGCATCACTATAAGGTTATAGAAAAACAGAAACCTGGGTTCACATAGATTGGAAAAGGTCCTTAAGATCATTGAACTTAACTCTAAACCTAGCACTGCAAATCTGCCACTAAACCATGTCCCTAAGTGCCACTTCTACACGTCTCCTAACTACCCTCAGAGAAGATGACTTAGTCACTTCTCTGGGCAGCCCATCCTAGTGCCTGACCAGCCTTCCAATGAAGAAAGACAGCTTCAGATCATCACATCACCCACAAGTTCTTCTCTGTTCATAATCAACAAGTCCAGTTAGGTGTCTTTCCTAGTTATCTGCCTAACCAGCTATGTCAGGAAGTTACCAGTCACTCATTCCAGGAGCCTCTTGGACTTTTTCCTCACCAGCAGACATCTGTAAATGGAAATTCCTGTAAGAACAAGGACTAGTGATCATAAGGCTTCTTCCAGCTGCTTGTAAAATGTTTCTGTCTCTTCATCCTGGCTGAGTGGTCTGTAATAGGCTCCCACCATTACATGTGATTTGTTGGCCTGTATCCTGACACTTATCCATAAACACTCATTGCCATTAGGGTCTAGAGACCCAAAAATCTCCCTAACATACAGGGTTGCACCTGTGACCATATTCTTTGCCAATCCCTTCTGAGGAGTTTACAGTCATCCGTCTCAGCACTCCGGTTGTGCGCTATTCCTTCATGTTTTCATGATTGTAATCACATCACTGTTTTCCAGCTGCAGAATGGCTTCCTACTCCTGTTTGTTGTCCATATTGTTATGCATTGCTGTGAATGCACTTCAGCTGGGTTATTGATCCTGAGACATTTTTGGGTGGCAGAAGCCCTCATTCCTTTGTGACTGTTCTCAGCTGCTTCTGCAGTTTCCAGTACACCAACAACACTTAAGTCTTTGATGCCATGTATATCTCCATACCTTTCCTTCACTGAGACTTCCAGGCTGCTGTGTGCATCAGTCAGGGGTCATTTCAAAAGTGTGCTCAGCACATTGTGGAGCAGACCAAAGGAACATAATAGCAGACCTCAAACACTGATGTGCCACTCCCAGGCTTATCTCTAATGATACTTATTTTATCCCTTTTCCCTTCAAGTCTAGGTTAAAGCTCTTTCCAGGAGCTCCTACACAATAAACCTTTGTCTCTTTGAGACAGGTGTACCCTACCCGTCATCAACAAGTCCAATCCTCATGATCAAAAACCTCCAAATTTTGCCTGTGATGCCAGTCATGGAGCCAGGTACTGATCTGCTTGGTCTCTGTTTCTTCTAGCATCATTCCCTGCAACTGACAGTTGTGTGCTCCTGATACTTTAAACAGTTGTTCCAAGGCCCTGAAGCCTCTCTTGATTGTCCTATGACTCCTTAATGCAACTTCATCTCTGCCTACCTAAGAAATCAAAAATGGATAATAATCAAGAAATCAATACAATAATAATTCAAGGCTCTATAGGATTAGGAAGATTCTTTTGTCACATTGTTCAACTTGGCCACAGGGAAGTAGCAGAATTTCCTAAGAAGTGCATCCAGTTGTTATGTTTAGTTAATTCAAAGGACCTTTTTGTAGTTTCCAGGCTTCCTTGGTGAATGGAATAGGATTTCTCTGATTCTTTAATGCCTTCTGCCACTTTAATATCCCTTTACTTCTCATATTCATTGCTTTAAATTTCCTCTGTGCATAGAAATAATTTCCCTTTGATTTACTCTGTCTACTTCTTTCTTCTATCACATTATCTCCTGATAAAAAACAAACCTGTAGTCTGTTTCTTTTCAAAAGAAAATTACTGCTTCAATTGATTTTATAATGTGCCCTGTAAAAACTGAAGCAAATAGAGCAGATAAGTAAAAACATTAAAAAAGTTCTACATTAAGTGCATTTAAGATATTTAAGGGCTTTCAAACACTTGATTGTTGTGTAGCTCACTCTGAATTGTGACCAAAAGAAAAAAAAATATGGAGAAAGAGCATCTACTTAAGTGAAAGCTATTCCTATTCATTAAGAGAGTCTGTGGTATTTTCTTCTTCAGTGCCAGTATAATCCTGACAGTGTTGTTAAGAAATTGTACCCTCTTCTCCGCTTATTTCCATGACCTTAACTGATCAATTTAAGAAATGGTCTTTTATGATAACAGCAAAATAAAAGCCAGTAATTGACTGAAAAGGATGGGTCCAGCTCTCTAAAACCACTTTCAACTAATGGAAACCTGTGTAGATGGAATGAAAGTTTCAGCCAATGACAAAAATGGTCACATCACTTTTTAAGGTTTTTTAAAGGAGTGAAGACAAAATGTCTTTATATCAATTATGGACACTACAATTTAGAAAACGTGGATAAAAGAAATGGCAACACTAAAAAGTAATCATAAAATTGCAGAATCATTTGGATTGGAAAAAGCATCAGAAGCCATCTTGAATGGATCATCACAGGAATTAAGTAGTATATATTATATCCTTTTTTGTTTGGCATTCTTTCTGCACTATCTTTTAATAANCTCATTTCTGTCAGGGTATTAGGAAAGTATTACCATGACCCTCAACTGAAACTGTTCACACATCTAGGTTTCTTCACGGCTTCCTAGTTGAGAACTGTGGTATTATGGGCACAGGGAGTGAAAAGTGGATAAGGATTCTGTTGTGTTCCTCTGAGGAAAGGTTTCTCCCCTCAGAGTCCCCCTGAAGCCTGTGCCATGTAGTTGGACCCTTCCTCCCTATCTTACCTACTCCTGACCCTATTGGCTCAGGGCCAACATCTTTCCTTGGCCCTAAACTAGATAAACCCCCATCTCTTCCTGTTCTCTCTCTCTCTCCTCACTCCCTTGGAACACCGCATCAAGAATAAAGCTTGGACTGAGGCCAGGGGTGAGAGCCACTCTTTTGAAACCTTTATTTTGTCTCTATGAAATACATCTCCCTAAAACCCCTGAGCAACTGAGCTAGCTAGAGCCTGGGGGCTGGCTAGAGGGAGAATATTTCAGAATTCTGTTTGTATAAAACTACTACAACTAAATACAAACACAGAGTTTAAAAAGTATATCAATGGAAGCATCTAAAGTAATTATATATATGATGGGGACAAATCGACACTTTTTTTTTTGAGAAATCAAAAAAGATGCAGAAGCTGAAGAGAACATAACATTAGTAACACATTTCCTACAGGATTGTGACTAATGCTACTGTGTATTTGCCTTCATGTGTTTACTGCTTTTGGGAGTTATAACAGGAGGAGTAAAAAAGCAGACAGACAAATGCATTGTGAGACCTGTCTATATAATCAGCTGATGCTCAAATAAAAATTTGTGCTTCTCTAAAATGCTTGAAATAATTTTTATCTCAGATTTAAAATAATTATGAAAATAATTCTTAAATGCAATCCAGTACGATTAGGTTTAAATTAATCCAGGGTATAATAAGGTTATCGTCTCTACAAAAGGACAAATAAAGAAGCCTTTAAGTATTATAAGTATGAATTGTTTTAGAATTCAGCTTGTATTTGGTAAGAGCAAATATCTTTGTATGAATATAATTCTTCATGATATTTATTAACCACACGATAATATTTTTGGACAAAATACTAATGCCATTAAAGATTTTTTCGTCAGTATATGGGCTGAAAAAGCTTGACTATTACAATAAAACACCCAGGAAACACATTTTCCCTTTGTTTTGAAGACACAGATGGCACTTTTCTTTTCAACATTTGGATTATGTGTCCACATTTGGTCCTCAATGCTTCAGCCAGCTTTTAAAACACGTAGTGAAGTTGCTCCCTTTCATGATGTAATGCATACTGTGTTCATTGATAAACACAAATTAAGTGTTCTAAAATATACTCTATAAAGACTGAGCTATTTTAAATTAATTCATCCTCACATTTCATTTTCATGTGGCTAATAGAATACTGAATTTTGTACATATATGTGCAATGGCCAGTATTTCTTTGGCAGTCTTTATTTTCCCCTCTTTCGTTTAATTTATAAATCAAAAATGTAAGTAAGGTGAAGGAAGGGGTTTATTTTTGGTTAATACTTTATCTGATGACATGGAAATCAATATTTTATTCTTACTAACTCCATTCACATAAATCTAACAATAGACAAATTCACTATCCATAGGCCTATCCTGGGGTCAAAAACTACTCAAGAATGCCCAAATTATTCTGGTCAGATATGCATTACTATAGAAAAATACAGGTCTAAAAATGAGCTCAATAAGTCGATATGCCTAAATTTTTTCATGGGAAAAAAATTGTACCAGGCTAAGTTGCTAAGATACTAAAGTTGTTGTTGCAATGTAAAATTAATGGGTCTTCACATTTAGTATTATGCAATCTCAACTCAAAGTAAAGGTATCAATGCTTAAAAGAAGTATTGTTCTAGGTGTATATATGAATTGGCTTCAAGTGCTTTCATGCCCACATTAGACTCTCCAGACTACTAAAAAACTTAAATACCTTCTGACACTCACAGAGAAGTAAACTGCTTGATATTTTATATATATATTTTAGTAGATATCACAGCCATTTCTTATCAGTCTTTAACAGTTTAGACCTAATCATAAACATATTGTGATAATTTAATTTCAAAATACGGTGGATTTTTGAGTGTGTATCTGCCTCATTCAAAGGCAAAGAAGCAAGGGACCATACTTTCTTCTCTTAAGAGCTTTCTTCACAGCTTTATTGCATTAACCATGGATGAGAATCTCTTTATTCCCTGTAACTTGCATGTGAAGAACGCAACAGAGGTGACAAGGAAATAGATATGTTGGTATTAAATAGGTATTTTTACCAGTAATGATGTTACCAAAAAAAAAAAAAAAAAGTATATGCTGCTTTGCACAATAAGGAAGACAACTTTAAATCTGAAAAGCCATTACATACAAAACCATCTGTACCTTTTTTCTTCTCTCTTTTTCTGTTTGCACTGTCTTCCCACACATATTGGCAACACCTGCACATGATTTCCAGAAAACCTACTTCTTGTTGTTATTGTTATGACCTCAGAAATTTTATCAGTCTGTTAAAAGCAGTAATTGTCTATTCTGTGACAGTATTAAAGCAGTCAAACAAGGAGTAATAATCAGTCCTGGAAATAGATTATGATATTCAATTTTTCTAGTCTCCTTCTTCTAAAAAAGAAAGATAAAGTAGCCTGGTCAGGACATACGGATGCAGGGAAAAAAATACATTGTGTCAATTTCTTCTGGTGGTTTTAAGCAGTTTTTGTATTTTCCAGTATAAATATGGAGACATCTATGACAACATTATCAAAATAGTTTAAATTGCTGACACTTGTGCATTTTACTTCTAATATAATCTTATGAGTTTCTTAGACCAATACATCTGTCTTTCAGTTCAGAGAAGGGATTTTTATTTACTTAGACTTTGTTTCCAATTATGATAAGCCAAATGGAGATAAACAACAGTGTAAATTTTACACAATGTTTCATTTTCTATTGAGTTCATATCACGTAAAAAGTAACCATAAAGCTTGTAAATCATTTCACTCGTTTGTATATCAGCGGATTTCTTAGTAAAGGTTGCAATTGCACCTACTGTAGTTGGAGCTGCACAGCCTGAAGTGTAAGGTAATGCTATTGCAAATAGTGTAGATTTGCATATAATATATACATAATGAATGACAAGAGAGAAATGCTGGGATAATTTGAGATTCAGATCAGTACATTAACTTGCTCATCAAATAAAATCTGTTGCACACACAAGACAATTTCCAGCACTTTGTGCGACATTGTAATTTCATGCTTTTATAATAATGCCTTGCTGGAAGGAATCTGTTTAAACTTGAGTTATTAATAAAGAGCAATAGCAATCATCCCAGGTTTTGGCATATGTTTTGTAATACTTTTTCCTGAAAAATTTGTATTATGCTTGAGTGTTCTATACTAATACAAACCATAAATAAAACTGGAAAATATTTCAGAGTTAGAAGAAATAAAATGCTTAAAGAGAGAAAATTTTTTGTCAATATTTGCTTCTCCATATATTGGATGTAATTTCATGAAACCTAAACATTAGGGAATATTCTCTCTCTCACTGTTACAGATAGGTTGTTTAAAATTATTTTACATGTTTTATTTTTTGAAAAAACTAGTTATGTAAAGTGTGCTAAAACCACATAAATCATTTGGCATTATCTCCCTGATTCTGTGTGATGTTCAGAGGTACTTGTAAAATAGGTATACATAACAGTGGAAATGCTAAGACAACTTTTTGTTTGGAAATGGGTGCAAAGCTTGCTCCTATTTTTTAAAAAGGGAAGAAAAGAGGTTCCTGTAAATTACTGACCTTTCAGCCTTGCCTCTGGACCTGGGAAGTTCATGGAACAGATCTTCCCTGAATCTGTGCTAAGGTACATGGAAGGTTGGGAGATGATTCAAGATACCACCATGACCACAAAAGGCAAGTCCTGCCTCACCAATCTAGTGGCCTCTGTGATGGACTAACTACATCAGTGGATAAGGAAAGGGATGTTTGTGCCATCCATCCGGCAATCTGTAAGGCCTTAGGCACGGCTCCCCATGGTATCCTTATCTCCAAATTGGAGAGGTTTGAATTTGATTGGTAGATTGTTCAGTGGATAAAAAATTGGTTGGATGGTCACATCCAAGGGAGAGTGATCAATAGCTCAGTGTCTGGATGAAAACCATTGATAAGTGGTGTTTCTCATAGGTCTGTATTGGGCTTCATTAATGCCACAGACAGTAGGATCCACTGCAACCTCGGGAAATTTGCAGACGACATCAAGCTGAGCAGTGAGATTCAGATCCCTGAGGGATGTAATACCATCCAAAGGGACCTGTACGAGATCAAGAACTGGATCCATGTTAATGTGGTGAGGTTCAAAAAAGCCAGGTGAAAGAGACAGGGGCAACTGGTGGCTTTGGTATAGGCTATGTGGTGAGGAGACTGAGAGCAAAGCTGTGGAGAAGAACCTGTTGATACAGGTGGGTGACAGGCTTTATACAAGCTGGAAATATGCACTCCCACCCGAAAAAGCAAATTATGTTCTGGGCTGCACCAAAAACAGCAAGTTGAGGGAGGGGGTTATGTTCTTCTGTTCTATTTTCATGAATCTTTATCATGTATTAAGCTCTAGAGTCCTCAGCATAGAGAAGATAGGGACCTGTTTGAGACGGGTCTAGAGGAGGGCCACAAAAATGATCAGAGGTGTGAAACACTAATACTGTCAAGAAAGGTTGAGAGATTTGGAGTTGCTCAGTCTGAGAACAGAATTATTTTGGAGGCTTCACTGAAGCTTTTCAATATTGAAAGGAGAATCACAAGAAAGATCACAGAATCACAGAACCGTTTAGTTTGGAAAAGCCCTCTAAGATCATCTAGTCCAATCTTTGACTGATCACCACCTTGCCTGCTAGACAGCACGAAGTGCCACATCCAGTCATTTCTTGAACACCTCCAGGGATGGTGACTCCACCACCTCCCTGGGAAGCCCATTACATTATTCAAAATCATTCTCTATTAAGAAATTTCTCATGTTCTCTAACCTGAACCTTCCCTGGAGCACCTCAGGGCTATCTATGTCATCTTGTCTTGTTAGTTGTCTGGGAGAAGAGGCCAATCCCACCTGGCTACAATCTCTTCTCAGGAAGTTGTAGAGAGCAAAAAGGTGATCCCTCAGTCTTTCTGGAAATAAAATGGAAAATTCACTATTAAGAGTATTGAATTAAAGTCTTTATATCCAACAGTAAAAGACCACTAGGTTGAATGTCCCTTTATTCAACTCTTGTCCAATGCTGGGGACGTACTGGGAATTTATTCACCGTAAACATGTCCGAAAAAAACGAAAAAAGACTTCCAGGGGTTTATATACATTGCAACATTCAAGATTTCCAAGACCCTCTCCTCAGTCCAAACCAAATTTATCACATCATAAATAATTTCTCTAATTTAGTCTTGCTGCTTTTAAATGGAGTAAAATTGCCATTTAAGATCCTATTATTGACATAATTTTGGGGGTGGCAGTCAGTGCTTCCTGTCCTCTGGGTGAACTTTCATGCTGGCAACTTGTAGTGCATGCTTGATACAATTCTGCTGAGTCACAGTTTTTCTATCTTATGGCTTTAATTACTATTATGACATTCCATCTATCTTTGATTAAAAGATAACGCAAAGCTTGTCTAGCTAAACATCACTTTATTGAATTTGCTGTTCCAGCTAAACAATCACCATTGACTGAGTTTTCTGGGGTGTATAGGTCTATGGACAACTCCATACAGATACAGTGAGGATACTCCCTAATTTTCTCAGGGTACTTTATCTTGTTCTCCTGAAGCTAAACTAAACAAGGATCTAAACCAAACCAGCTAAAATAACAAAATATAAATTTCCTAGCTAACTATGGTGCAGCTCCTTGCAAAATTCAGGGGGCCACCAGGAGTCTGTTGGTCCTCTGAGTACATATAACTTCTTTTCAGCATACTAATAGCGCATGTCTCCTTTGTGGAAACATGTCAGAAAGCTGAAGGCAAAGAGGTCAGGGCAGCAGGGGAACTGTGGAAGGTGAATTAATTTTTTTTAGTTATACTCATAGGAAAAGCTGCAGTGAACCCAAACGTCCCCTGTTTTATTCAGGTGGAAATGTAAGAGTAGTGTCTGAGAAATTGTGGAAATTACTAAACCTTTAAACATTGCAATGGTAGGGGAAGAGAAGTGATATGTATTCACAATCATGCTGAACACAAGTGGCAACAGGTTTTGAGGAGTTCATTGGATTGCCAGTGCCTCCAGACTTCCAAGTACATTATTCTTAACATATCAATTCACAGTACATTTATGTACAGTTATACATTTAATTAAGGATTTTATGTACAGTTATAAATTTAACCGTACATAAAATCCTTCATGCTATTCCTAAGACAATGTGTCTGTATTTGTGAATGGTTCATGTAGAATAATTAATGAATTGCAGTATTGGCAATATGATAAATCAGGATTCTTTTATGTCACATCGCAGGAAGGGGGAAGAACAAATAAGCCTGTATTCTCATGTGTGCATTTCAGGTGCACAAGTTGGATTGTGCACCTGAAATTCTGAGGTATAGCATAGGTGATTCTTCCTTCTTTTTTACCAAAATACTAATTTTCACAGTACTTTGCAAAAACAGCAAAACATTGTCAGATGTGTGCAAATTTAACTGCATAAATTAGTCTGAATTTTAACAAATATTTTGAATTAAAATTGTTTAAGTCATGAATTCATAGCTGGTAGATTTTTCCTCTGATATTTCTAGAAAATTTTTATTTCAATCCAAATTTAATTAAATTAAATGCACATATAAAAATAAATGGAAATATTAAAAAATCAGTCCTTGGTCAATAGGCAGAAAAAAATTTACTTCAACCTAGAATATCTATTTTAGGGTTATTCCTACTATTTATTATTAAGAATTCAACTTCTTAATTTGGGAAGTAGGAAACTGAAACCTTGAAAGTTTTTACATTATTATCTTTTCAAAAATGAAAATTACAGAACCAGAAGAATTTAATACTCCATCGCCCAGAATTACAGCTTTTCTCCTTTCCTGTGCATAGCCTTAATAAATGCAACCCAGATATGTGTTCCTTACCTTTAGTAAGATTTCCCTTAGCTGAAGTACTTGATATCATTTAGTTCTCTAATTAGCATGTAGATTAGAATTCCAGCAGCCAAATCAAGCCTGAAGTACATTTGTGCAAATTTTCTTGTTCAAATTACCTCTTATCTCAACCATTTCATGTTAGAGTTAACAAACATTTCACAAACAGGAGTAAATAGAGAGATATACTACAGATGGAGGATGAAATATGCTAATACTGTACTTTCATTTGTTAGATTTTGTTAATTAGTAGGTGGAGGACAATTAAAAATGTAGCCCAATGACTTAGTGGCATTTTATCAGATTTTTGCATATAACCATTAGTAATGAAAATTTTATAAGTTTTAGACAGTCCCATAAAAAGATGACAACTTATCAAATACACAATGTATATTATACATAAAAGATTAAGAATGATTAACAAAATTAAGCAAATGCTTTATACCTTGTTAAATTCTTAATATTTAGCCATCTGTGTGTTGTAAACTCTTTCTCAAAGGCTGACATCTTAAAGTAAAAGACTTTCTATGTTCTATAGATCCTAGCTGTAAATATTTGCAAGTGTTTTTACTTTGAAATAAAGTGAAAGGCAACATGGTGGATGTTATTCTTCTATTAATAAGCAGTGATGCTAGATGTGATGAAAGTTTAAACAAAGTAATATCACTGAAGCATGTTTATTTTTTTAAAGAAATTAATTTCTCAATTGAATTCTCAATCAGTTCTTTTTTTTTTAGGTTTATTTTTGTTTTGGGTTTTTTGTTTGTTTGTTTGTTCTTTTAGTTTTTTAATAAAATTTGAAAAATACTGCAATGTCTTTCAACTTTTTCTTAGTAATCGTCCTAGGATGAAGTGTGTTTCTCCCAAATCTGCCTGAAACCAGAACAGTAATGCTCTAAAATTTTTAATTTATAAGCAGTATTTTTAATTACAAACGGAGGAAAACTAGCAGTTAATTAATTCTTTTTTTTCCCCCCACTTAATTGTATCTTGTTCAAACACTGATTGTGAAGTTGTAGAATGATATCTATGTAGTTAGAAGCTAGACATATGAAGAGATAGCATGTTTCTGTTGTTATTTTGAGGAACTCTATTTCTTCTCAGATTTCTAGTTCTAATTGCATTGGTTCTTAGTGCTCAGCTGCATACAATACTGTAACTAATTTACTCCTTTAAAATTTGTGCATAGCCTTTAAGAACTGTGACTGTGGGTATTTTGTGCTGAAATATTTCATTTATTATTGGGGCTAAAGAACCATTTTTTCACAGGAGAAACTAGACAACACCATAACATTTCTTTTGATCTTCTCCTATTACAGCTTTGTTCTTATATTCAAGAAACAAAATGCATGAGTCACAAACACCATTCTGAATTCCTTATCTCTTCAATATCAAAGTAGTTGCCAAAAAATAGGGCTCTTTAATAATTTTGAATAGTTTTGATGCTTCATTATAAAGTTCTTTCTCCATACATCTTAATTTTACAGAAAAAAAATCCAAAAAACTATCAAACTTAATCCAACCATACCAGGGTATTTAATTTTTTAAAATTAGTTTTGGAAGTTCTTAGTTTTACCCCAAAGTTAAACAAAAAAAATAGTAATTTTATCTCAGCATATTATTCCAGAATGAGAGGATGAGATAATCTTAAGCAAATGTGTATAATCTCTTAACCTACTGTCTTTACACATGGCATCACCATTTACAAACCATGACAACTGAATTTCAAGATAGGCTAATCTAAGGTCATCTATGCAGAAAGCACAAGATTAATTTGTAGTCTCTAAGTATAACATTTTCATATCAGTGATCACAAAAATGAAGCCCTAGTCTTCAAAATAAAAAGGATAATTTGCTTATTATGTCAGTAATTATACTAGCTGATTATTAGTATTGCTGCAAGATGTCAAAAATAAAACTTTCCAGAAGAACATGCTGAAATTTCTGGGAAAAGCTTACACTAAATTTAGTACTTTCTATAACATTCAGAATATTTTTTGAAGAATGGTTAAAATCCAATCTTGCATTTTTTTTAGATGAAAAAGCTCGATTTTTAACTTTATATTCAGTTCACATTATTCATTGTCTTTTCTTGGCAACTCCAGTTTATATCAACATAAATGTTTTCATCTGAACATCATTTAGGGTTTTCAAATCCCAAGTTCACATTTTTCTCACTGAGCTTATAGGTTTCTGTTTGATTGCTTTTTTAATATTATTTCTTTTCCTGGTTTTGTGTAAAGACTTTTCAAAAGACTATAGATAATCCTGACTCATAAAAGGAAATAAAAACAAACAAACTCCAAAACCTTTCTAGTTTAATAAAATAATTTTCATACTTAGTCCTGTTAGAGATTAGCAGCCTAATAGCATTTTTAGGGGAAACTTTAATAAGAATGTAACAGTAGAATGCATAGATGTGAAATCAATCTAAAGATCCATCAAATCAAAATACTCTTGTCTTTGCAATCAGGCACCAGTCATTTTCTTTCAAAAATTTCAGCACAGATTCAGTGCAGAATAAATACAGCTTCTGCTGTTTTGGGGTGGGATAGAGTTAATTTTCTTCACAGTGGCTAATACTGGGCTATGTTTTGAATTTGTGCTGAAAACAGCGCTGATAGAACAGGAATGCTTTTGTTACTGATGAGCAGGACTTGCACTGAGTCAAGGACTTTTCTGCTTGTCACCCCACCAGTCAGCAGTCTGGAGGTGCCTAAGAAGTTAGGAAGGGTCACAGGCAGAACAGCTGACCCCTAGTGACCAAATGGATATTCCATACCTCATGACATGCTCCATATATAAAGCTGAGAGGAGAAGAGAAAGAAAAGAAAAGA
>VWYN01016923.1:6271-33803 GCA_013400075.1 Hippolais icterina | reverse complement strand
GAGGGGGCGGCGGGAGCGCGGGGTCTGCCGAAGGTCAGATCCTTCGCCTTTAGTTCTTTTCGCTGCTTTGCACCGACCCACCCTAGCCGAGCCCGCCTTATCTTGTGCCTAAAAAGTCTAAATGAGGGAGACGTGACGTATCCGTGTGATGGGAGCCGCGGGAGGTCCGGAGGAGGTGGGCGAGTACCTGCCCCTCGAAGGCTTCAACAGAGCGTCCAGGAAGGGCTCTGTCTTTGCTGCCTCAGAAAACTGCTCCAGTATATTTATAGCTCCTCAGGCTCCAGGTATCGGGGGTTTGGCCAATAGCTAATTAATGACAACAGCTAAGGAAATTGTGGAACAGAGATACTTCCTATAATATTTTCTGTAGTGGTGTCCCAAACTGTGATGTATGACAAGGTCGAGGAAGCACGGAGGGCTCTTTGTAGAGATCTGGTAAGAGTATAAACTGAGGAGAGGGGAATGGGGGAATAAGGGAAAAGATGTGAGGTAGATATCTGAACGTGAGATGGGAGAGTTTCACCGAGTTTCTTGTAGCCAAGTCACATAGGAGTGCTGAGACACTGTAGATTACGTGGGAACTCATTGCTAATTCAGGGTGGAAACATCTTTAATGACTTTCATTCTATACACAGAAAACAATGATAAACCCAGTGGAAATCCTGTCCTGGGTGATAAACTTCTGCCCTCTGAAACAGATGCCTGTTCTCTTCCTTTGGCTATTACGCCTCTCCTTCACCTTTTTGAGTAGTATTTTTTTCTAAGAACTGAAAAATATGAGTTGCCTGGGGAGAAAAAAAAAGCACAAAGCCCAGTATGGACTTCTAAGAGACCTTTTCTCTTGAGCCATGATCAAAGGGACTGGGGGCAGTTTTGAAGCTAATGCAGATAGAAGCATTTTCTCAATGAGAGGACTGCATTGCATTGATCTTTGCCGTATTGCTCTGTGTTTTAGTATCCAAATGGGGATCTAACTGTCATCTGTTCCACTTGTCAATACAATGAGCTCCTAGGTGATAAGCTCGTCACACATTTTTGAACAATATTGAAGTCCATGAAGATTCCCACTGATTCTCTTTGTGGAGTGAGATTCCAGCTTAGGCTTACAGTGTGCCTGCCCGGTGTATTTTCCCCTGCTGCTCCTGTGTTTGTGGTGGCATCCCCCATCCTGCCTTCTGACAGGGCTCGGGTTGCCCTGTGCTGCTCAGGTTGCTTTTATCCATCCCTCCTTTATTTCCTTCTTGCAGAGGCACGCTGTGCTCTGACAAGCAGAGCATGTGAGTGCACTCTGCCCTGTAATCCAATAGGACATGTGCACTGTGCATGCTACAGGCTGGGCCCTGTGTACAGCACAGGCCTCTGTTTTCGGTCCAGAAGGCTGATTAGGAGAGACACGGTGCAGAGAGCAGTGTTGTGAGATAGCCCCGTGCTGCTTCATTTCGTGTAGGGTATTGCCTTAGTTCCCTGTTGTTGGTTTGGAGGATGCACAGAGCAGACCTGAGTCACCACAGCTCCCTGCACAGTCACTGTCTGTGTTAGTACAAGGTGTGCGAGTCCAGTCAGGCATCCTCGTATGCTGAGCTGACAGCACAGAACTAAAAGGTTACAACATCTTCACATTTGTTTTCCCACCTCCTCACTCTCATCCTCTGCCAGCTCTGCTGTATTGATTCCAGTGTCAGGGATTCAAGAAACTATTTCAAGTGATGGTGAGTTATATACTCAAGGTGGAAAAGAACTGTCTCCTAGGAAAAGATCTGAGAGAGAAAAAAACAAGAAAATGCTATTTAAATGGAAGAATGGGTCAAGAGACCTGCCAAGAGAGGATGGATGTCTCTCCTGCAGACTGGGAGAGACAATGTGGCCTTGGGAAATCTTATCAAGTAGCGGTTATAGAGGACAGAGCATGCAAGGACAGGGAGAAATAGCATGCACTGTCTGTACACATTAGAGACAATTTGTAAAGCAGTTTGAGAACCTTTGATAGAAGATTCTCCATCAGTGTAAATGCTCATTAGTGATTGTCCAATAAAGTGGTGGTGCTGGGGAGGTGCAGGAGGAATACTGAGGTCTCATTTTCCCAACTGCTGTTTGTTAATTGTGGTAGTGTGCCTGCAGAGGGGCTAGTACCAATTGTCTGGGTTGGTTTTATTACCACTTTAGTTCGTTATTTGACATTTTGCTACGGGCTTGAAGGTCTAGACCCTTACTTTGGATTTACATGCTGTCTGTATTTTCAGGTTGTAGGTGAGATTGCATTTGTTTTGTATGGAATTAATTGTGCTAATAATCTGCAATAGACCGTGATGAGGGCATGTTTTCTTGTGTGCAGCCAGCTCCTTGAGTTGTACGTTTTTGCTAATTTGTAATTGCAAGTAATTAAAAATACTTCAATGTATTGGATAACACACACACATGTTTTAGTGAATCCTTGCATTCTTTTTAGGTAGAATGCTTCCATTTTATAGATGAGGAAACTAAGGTACAGGGGGAGTAAACAGGTTCTTCATGGTAAATAGCTGTCAGTCTGGAGATAGAGAGCAAGGACATATAGTGAGTAGAAAGAACTGGCATATCAACACATACTGTGTTGGAGTATAGGTCTGGTATGTTGCTTGTGCATTAAGTAGTCAAGTAATTACATTCTGGAGTAAAATTAGGATGCATTGGTACTCCATCCTTGTGATACCACAATTATATATTCCCTGTGTAGCCAAAATAATGATTTTTGCTTCTCCCTGGAAGCACAGAACTGAATTTGCCATCAGGTGTGGTAGCAGAGTTGGGGGAGAAAACTACATTTTGTTCCACTGTATGCACACTGAATCCCCAGATAACCTCAGAGCTGAAAATACAAAACAATCTGGCTAAAATTAAAACTGCTTCTTAAATCCTGTCTGATGTTGCCTGAAGCTTTTTGTTCAGTTTATCTTCACAAGGTCACTGAGACAGAAGAGTGCATTCTCTGAGCATGCTGGCCTGGAGCTTTTCATGCAGATGCTTTCATTTAACATTTGGGACATTCTCCTTCTCTTTTTGGTCTCTTCCTTTGTACACTCCCTCCATTTCTATGTCTCTCTACTCCTCTCTTTTGAGTTTAGGTTCCCTCAGATCAACACATGTAAGACTAAAAGCTGTCCCCTTTTTTATCACCCTAACATGTAATCATTAATCATAAGCTTTCTGTACACCCGAGCTGTCATGGGTCAGACACTGCTGGTCTGTCAGAGCTGCCACTTGAGCTGCCCTGTGAGCTGCCTGCAGCACTGCCCTCATCTTTGCTGTCATTCTGCCACGTGGAGTAATTGTCTTGCAAAACCATTGCAGCCTCTTTCAGTGCTGGCAGTGTTATCTTGGACTACTTGCCTAAGTTTGAAATAGTAAATTCACATTTCTTTGATTTTTTTTTTTTATAGTCAAGAACAGGGTGTGCTGCGAGAGGCATCCCATGTGTTTATAAGGTGAGCTTCCATTATGATATCGGAAATTGGAAGCCACATGGGAAGATTGAAGCCAAATTAAGATCTGATAAAGGACATTAAGTGTCTGTGAGTTCAGCACGCGGGGTCTAGCATGAACACAGAATCAGGAGTTTCCCTGTGCAGCAAAAACTGGTGTGAGAGAAGAGCAGTATAAAAAGGTGATGTGCCAAGTGAGAAGCTGGGCCTTTAATTCTGGGTTTCATTTTCTCCAGCTCTGCAATGGGGGTAATTGCAAATACCTTATTCATAGATGTTAAAAATTAGTAAACTGTCTACTTGAATGCTACTATTTATCAAATATGATAAAACTGCTGTTCTATATGGGAGATGTGTAGGCAGCATGCTTCACTTGCAGCAGGCTGCTGCAAGAAGCTAACAGCTGCTTCCAAACTAGTTAATTAAATTAAGGCAAGAGCTAGAATATTTGTTCAGATAGTTCAGGATTCTTTTCTCTTTCCTTTCTGTATTAGGGAACACAGACTCAACTGTAAACCACATAACTTAGTATATAATCTGCTGTGTAAAACCCCCATATTTAACACCTCCTTAACAGGGATGTTAAGATGGATTAATTATTCTTTGTTCTGGTCTCTGAGGGTAATTACTATTAATTATGTGTAATTGAAAAATTGCTCCTTCACAAAGAATCCAGTAGCATTAGCAGAATTTTAACTTATTGCTGCCTGTAGGGAGCCTTACAACATTCCATAATGTTATGGCAAAGACTGCCATAAACTTAAGAATGGTCTCAACGAGTCTTACTCACTTTCCAGCCCACACCTGAGACCAGGATTTTCAGACGTAGCAGATCTCAGAGCAGTCTGTAAGACAGAACTTGTGTTTTGTTCTGTGCTGAATGCACTGAAACAAGAGGTGCAATTTGAAGGGGTGGTTTTTATTGAGGATGCTTTTCCTCAGTAATCTGTGACTTTTCCCAGAAATCTGTGGAATAACCACCAAAGGGAAATTATTAGAAAACAACAAACAACCATAACAAAGGAAGAGATTGCCTGTCTGGGGAGGAAACTTATAAAAAAAGAAAAAACCCACCCATGACTCTTTAGTAACCAGTACATCTTTTGTTGGTAAGCACAGACAGCAGAAGTGTCTGACAGAGTGGAGACTGTTGATATATTTTAATTTAGCTGAAAAAAAAAAGAAAAATTAGAATTTTTACAATAGCAGAGCACTTTCAATTATATAAAATTAGTGGATAGGTTTGCCTGCAGCTTGAAATTCTTAACAGCCCCACTGATTTCTGTTGTCAAAATATGTAGGTACGTAACTTCCTTTAATTACAGTAGGAGTTGGGCACCTTCCTATGCATAAAAATCTGGCCTTTAAGCTCTCCAGACCTGAGTTTCACGTTGGCAAAATGAAGATAATGACATTTATCTACTTCAAGGAGTGCTACAAATAAATTATTGAGTTATTATGCACTTAGGTAATATAATAAATGAGATAACAAACTCGTATGGCATAAACATAGCCCACCCTGAGTAACCTTCTTCACATATGAGTCGGTGTACAAAAATGGTGTGTCGTCTTGCAGATCTTTGCTCTCTGCTTCTCCTTTCCCCTGAATTCCCATGAGCAGATTAAGCCAAGGCCCATTTTACAGTAAGATGTATCTGCTTATGTTGCTGCATATTGAATAATCCTTTCTTTCCGTGGCTTTGTGTTCAACTCCATCAGCCTAGGAGCAGCGTAGGATCAGAGTCTTCCGCAGAGCGCTGGTCTCCCTGATGAGGCAGGCAATGCAAAACGTTTTCCAGTGCATCCATCACTCAGTGCTGAGGCGAGAGGACAGGCATCCTGGAGCAACCTTATATAATGTGTGCCTGCTGCCTGGCTCTGGCTGCGCAGAGCAGCGCATGCAGGGGGGAAGAGGGGCTGTGCTGGAGCTGCTCGCTAGGGTACAGCCAGGGCACCCCTTGGCAGCTGCAGGGCCTTGGCTTGTACTGGTGTCAGCTCAGTGCAAGGAGTGCGTCAGTCACTGCCTAGCTGGGGCACACGGGGTCTCAACTCTTTGCCTGACCCACTCTGACAGAGACCTCCCCACCCGTCCGTTCTTGCCTAGATCCAATTTTGGCTGCAGCATCTCACAGCCCAGCACAGCAAATAAAAGCCCCTCTAAAGTAGAGTAGGGTGTAGTGTGTGGTGTGATTTGGGTGGGGAGAATCAAGAGTGACTTTGTTTCTGCTGTGCTGACTGGGGGTGCTCAGAAAAACCAGTAAATGCAAACAGATTTCCAGAGGCAATGGCTGTTACAGATCAGAGAAGACAAAAAGTACTGGGAGCATCTGGCCTATTTTGGGAAGCTTGCTAGGGCTTTTTATTTTTATTTTGTTCAATTTTTTTTTAAAGATGTGCTTGCACCTGAGTCAGAGTGTTAATATTTGCCACTTTTTTAGCTGTGTGCACTGTGAAGGCCGAAGCAAACAAAAAAAATTCTTGCTGGATTTTCAAAGCTGTCACCACCAGTTGCCTTGAGGGCACAGGGGTTTGAGCTACACTTGAGATGCCTTCTGCCTGCTGCTGGTTGGTTCCAAGCTAAAGCTCCTGGTAATGCACATAAGGACCTTTTTGCAGTGCTTGATATCAACTGCCACAGTGAGATGATTGGGGGAAACTGACCCAGGGCACATCCCTCAGGCCTCCTCAGTAAAATTCCACAGTGTCATGCTGGAACTCAAGGAGTTGTTTCTATGTGACCTTCTGTGTTCCTGTTTCATACCTGTGATGCTTAAAAGATCATGTTTATCCCCCTGTAACATTAGTGACTTAATTAGAGCTGAATTTGGTCCTACTGTCTCTGAACATGAGCAGCTTCCATCAAGTCATCTAAAGGATCAGATCTGGTTTCTTCTCTCTCTCAGTATTGGTGGCATCTGGTTTCATTTTCCATCTTTCCTAAGGGAGCTCACTTTTCCCCACATTTCAGCATATGCTTGTTGTATGTCAGCACCCTGGGCTGCCCACATGTCTGTGCCAAGCCAAGTTCCACTCTTCCAGCCAGCAAGGCACAAGGTGGTGTAGAGATAGAGTGTGAGACACATCAGGAACTGTTGTGGACTGTGTATAGCTTAAAGCCAGAACCTGCTTAGAGGTCAAGGAACTAAGCTGGAAACAGTTAAGTGTGGGGTTGTTTTTTTTTTTTTTCCTCTGTGTAGGATGTGTAGAGGTAGCAAGATTTTGATCCTGTAGAAGCCAGTGGTTTTGCAGTGTGGCTTCTCTTTGTCAATACCGAAACAGGCCCTGAAGGGACACCATTTTCAGGGTAAGTGCCAAGGAGGGACCATGCTGAGGCAATAGCACCACACCCACAGCATTGCAATTTAATGTCCAGCAGTGTCTGCAGGACATCCCCATTTATTTCTGAAGATGTTGGCAAATTTTCTAGATGTGGCAGTTTGTCTTCAGAAGATGGACTGGTTCTTTTAACTCCTTCTATCTCTTCTACTTCTCTGTCCCCACCCCAACCACTTGGCCAAACCAAAAATTTTCTTAGCTTTGTTTATGGCACACAGAAGGACAGCTATTCAATCGAGATAAATAATAAGATCTTGTTTTATAAGATGTAGGATTTTTAAAAACATAAAATGATGATTTTGAGTATATATTAGATTCCTCTAAAATATATGTTCAACTTCAGCTCTCAACATTTTTATGTATATTGCTACATTGATGAACCTATTGCTTGAAAAAGAATATATACTCTCTGTTGTTTCTCTATTATTATAATGTTACCCAGAATTGTAAGATCAGCACCTGTGAGTCAGATCACAGACAGTAACAAAATCATTTTAGAATGATTTTATTTAATTAATTTACTTAAATTATACATACTAAGCGCTTTTATTTTTGGGACTTGCAGGGTGCAGGTCTTTCTGTGTAAGTGTGGGGGCAAGCAACTTCATTAGTCTTTTAATAGTCTCTTAGTATCAGAGACGGATGGTGTCATCTTATATTGAAGCTCGTTTTTAAATAAAATTGCAGCAATTTATAATATGGATACAGAGCTCCTGCTCCCGTTAATGTTCCCTCCTACTCCACCCCATATTCTCCAACAGAAATCTACCACAGTGACAAAGACAGGATATTGAAGGACAGGTACTAAATCTCGAGTTCAGTTCTTTAGTGCCTTTCACACATTATAGCTTTATAGAGGAGGTGATGTTTTGAGGACAGGGTATAAGTACCTTTAGATTAAGTAATGGACTTAAGAACTTCATATGCAAGCAGACTGTCTTTGTGGCTGTCAGTGCCGGGTAACTGTGGCGCTGATGCAGTCTGCTGTTCTCTGTATCATTATTCATAAGCTCCCATGCCGAACAGCAATCAAACTCCTCAGGCTGTGCCGACTCGGGGATTATCACACTCGCAGGGCGGTTAAAGTCACTTTGCCTCGAGTCTTCTACCTTTGAAAAGTGCCCAAGGCTAATCACTGTGAAATGTGACGCCTGTCATGTCTTCTTGTTCAAGTATGTGCAGCAGGCCTGTCATTCACTAAAAGCCTTAACATCTGTTATTACATGGTAATCCTCATGCATCAGGCTTCCAAATAAGAAACTGGTAGAGTCCAACAAGGTATGGCTCAGCCTTGGTTTGCATAATTCCCAGAATGCAAGGCAACTTGCTCTCCCGTCTGAAATCATTAATAAGCAATAAGAATATTATATAAGCTGGCATCTTTTTTTAAACCATGATAATTTCAAATGCTATTATAATTAGGATGAAGATGAGAGTTTGAGCTGGGGGTGGGAACAGAGAAAGGATTAAGCTGATCTCCACCATGACGTTAGAAGGTGGCTTTGTCTGCTGTATCCTAGTTTGGACAATAATGGATACACTTTAGAAACATGAGGAGGAGGCAAATAGACAATTTATTTAAAAGTATTAATCCTTTTCATCCTGAAATGTTATCTCTTACCATAAAAAGGATCACAGCTCTCCAGTCCACTTACATTCTGACTAATTGACCCTGTAGAAAAGCCTGAAGAGCAATACGTGTTTGTGTTGTACCCTGGTGACTACTGGCTCTATAGTAGATCTCATGAGGTGTACAAAAATATTCTGTGGCTGAGAATATCTTTGCTTAAGCCGGAGTGATTACTTGGTGATTGGGACTGCAGTGCTCTCGCATCACAAGACGTGGCATCTTGGGTGGCAGGTCCCAAGCCTGACTGATCAGATGTGATAGTTTAATTAAAAAAAAGTTTAGTGTCTTAATTGAGGAGGTGGAACTTGCTGGAGGAGGAAAACCAGGTGCAAATATGGTTCATAGATGTAACTAATAGGGCCACTTCCTTTGGAATAGGGAAGATTTAAATAGGCACTTGTCAAAATCATTTCCCTCTAATGCTGCAGCAGCCCTTGGATCTGAGCATGTTCCTGATGTTCCCCCTCACTCACATGCACGAACACGGGGAGGCAGGCGGGAGGAGGCAGCTGCACTGACACACTATGGGGTTTGCAAGAACACGATGGCAATTTAGAGGAGCGATTAAAAGATTGCAAACATTTATTAATAGCTTTGCTGCTGCAGCAGCTCTGCCAGAGAAGCCTTGCTTCCTCTGGGATGCTCTTACCTCCTGCCTGTTCCCTTCCAGAGCTTTAGAAATTGTAAAGTCAAGTTTGGACTGGGTTTCAGTTTAAAGCTATCATACTGCCGACCAGATTAACCCACTACCCCAGCGAGGGGACATGAGGGACTCGAGTGTGGGAAAGAAACAAGAGGTCGTACATGGAGCAAAAAAAAGGGGTTTTTTCCCAACTATTTCTTGGTCTTTCTTTTCTTCCCTGTGCTTCTCTTTTTCACATTGTTCCTCCTTACCCATTCCTTTTCTTCTCCCTTGGGACAGAGTGACTTTTTGTTCAGTGCATTGGCACTAGATTCAGATGGAGGTCTACAATGCCCTTTTGATACTGTATAACAAAATCGATGAAAGATGGGCATAAAAGCAGTATTGGAGGGCATCTGCTGAAAATTTTGCAGAGCAATCTAATTTCCTAAGCCTAGTATAATCAGTTCCTTTGTGAATCTCATGACTGTTGATGTCTCTTCAGAGTTTTAACACTGGGGATAGGGAGGAGGTGAACATTCAATTAGGGAAAAAAAAAAAAAAAAGGGGCAATTGGCAAAGGAGAAAAAAATCACCTTATCTTCATGGCTGATCCTGCTGAACAGCAGTAAGCACTTTAAATTAGATGGGCAATTCTGATGTTTGAGTACACAGTGTCTGAGACATTTTTATCCCACAGAGCAGGTGATGCTGACTGACTGATACAAGTTTGCAATAGGAGAATATTTCTCCTACACATATGGTGACCTCCTCCATATTTCTATCCACAGTGGAATAATCAGTTTCTTTTGCTTTTTATTTTTCTTAAACTGCATCCTAACAGAAACTGAAATGTCCAGGCAGGCTGAAAGGAATATATTTTTCTGTTAAACAACAATGACAGCAAATATAGATGCTGTGTCCTGGTCATTATCTGAAGTCCTGCTGTAGCTGAGTTGGATGACAGTGCACTTCAACTGTGGTGTTTCCTGTACAGTATGGCCAAGCAACTGCATATGCATTGGGCATCAGCACCCTTCTACCTGTGCTTAACTTTTTAATTACATCAGGAGCGGTTTTTTTTCTGCTCATACACACAGTTTAATCATTCCACCTTGCAATTTAAGAAAAATCTTGTTGCATAATTACTACATCTCTGCTCAGTGCAGTAGAATAGGCAGAGGGGAAAGCAAAGTGGATTCAATGGATCAGCAAGGAGAAAAAATGTGATGGTGAAAGAATGCAGGAATGAAATTAGAATTGAATTATGGGTTCTGCATTATTCTTACCTGAACCTGATGTGGGTTGAGATTTTTTAACTGTTCCCCTGTTTCTTGAAGTTTTCGTTTTAAATATTTCCTTGGTCAGTTTTCAAGTGTAGTGTTTAATTTGGAACTTGATGAGCATGAATTTTTGTCTATTGCAAAGGAGTGTTGCTTATGAAAAACTCCTGGCTATCTCTGTTCACCTTGTATACCATGCTCTTTGTGGGAAACTGCACAAGCTGAGGCATAACAGAAAACATCCTCCCATGGGATGTTTAAGGAAAGTCTGTGTAAATTTCTGGAGATTTTGGCAGACAGCCTCTAGGACTTAAAAAGGCTTGGTTTTCTAGGAAATATGTGTAATACTTTGAATAATCCTAGTCTAAAAGACAGAGAACCCACTGATAAATTTAAGTTAATTGCTTGTTCACTTTTTGTCTTTAGGAGCTGGAATTCCCCTTGTTCAGAGTAGCCAAAGAATGACATCCATGAGGATGAAACAGACCTGGAGGTTGGAGAGGTACCTGGTCTCAGGTAAGAAAGAATATAGATAGGATCCTGCAAGCACCAGTTCAACTAAAGGAGTTACATTTCTTGTTTCAGTAGCAGCTATATCACTCAGCTGCTCTGTCAAAATTCTCATCCTTCTATAGCAGTAGGTGTTTCATTCCTGTTGGTTTCAGTACCTTTAATTTCCAAGTTTGCTGTGTGTGACAAGAGGATGGCTCACAGTCCTGGGGCAATTAGGACATGTGTTGGTGAAATTGTTTTGTTGGGTTTTTTTCATGTCCTATAGGGTATATTGGGGTGTGTTGGCCTTTACAAGTATTTAAAGGAAGAAACTGTATTTCATTAGCATTTCCCTCTTCCATCAGGATCTTGGCCCTTACTAAGGCTCTTGCCTCCCATATTCCTAATTTTCTTTTCATTAACTGTTTTTTTGCTCATTAATCAAACTATATATTGTGCTTCATAAGAATCAGGTTACCGTTCTCTTAGCCATAAAGCTGTCACTTTAGCCTTTGCCATTGGCATTCCCAGGTATTGTTAGGACAGGTGCTCCCTCTGGGTACGCTGGTTGTATCTCTGGAAGTAATTGGAATTGTACTTTGCAAATGAGCAAAGAATTTGCTCTCTTGTGTATTGAGATACATCCTGTATCTTGTACTGGCTGCTATCTCTGCATCCAAGTGGCAAGTAACAGGACTACAGCTATGGATAAGATACCTTACTCTGAGATTCAAATACAGCAAAGGACCAAAGCATCAAGTTTCTGAAAAGTAGGGAGGTGAGGCTCCTGTGTTATTGCTTCCTGATACGGGAGCATTGCAAAAGAGCACAGGTATCATTCTCTGTATCCTTATGAAGAGACAGGGAAAAGGCAATACTGCAGAAAGGGAAGACAGATTAGAAGTAGTAGCAGAAAGAAGAATTGTCCTTTTATGAGAGCCAGATACCAGTAAGTAATTTTTAAGTGCTAAGAAGGTGGTAGAAGGCAGGACTGGGATCTTTTCAAAGTTTAGATTTTTCCATGGAGTAAATTGCTTCTGTTTAGGAAAACAAAAAAACATCAAAGATAAAATATTCCCTGACATGAATATAAAAATGATGAAGCTGCACATGATGAACCTATAAAATTCTGGAAGGTCTGTTTTTAAGCTGTATCAGAACAAAGTCATTAACTTTTAACAGAATGTACCTTGTTGGTTTGATGATGAATTATAAACTGGGGGGAAAATGAAGAGGCCGCTCATGTAAAGCTGCATCATCCTCTGCCTCTGTTGAGACAACAGTGAACCACCTCAGCTGGTCGCAAAAAGTCTGCCAAGCTCTGTCATTGTTTGCATCACAGCATGGCCTGAAAGCAGACTTATTTCTGCACAGTGCAGTGCTGGGGACCACTGGCAGGGGCCACGGGGCTGGGGAATATTGCCCTTGGCAGCACCACTGAAGGCTGGCAAACAGGGAGAACTGAAATATGTTGCTCTGTTTATTCTGTTTGTGTGGATTTTCATCACCCTTACTTATTTTCAGTTCAAATAACAGCTATTTGTGAATTTTATTTTTCAAGATTCTGCTTGCAAAGGTTTGACTTTAACTGAACTGTTCAATTATGTTGATTGTGTGTGCTGTTGTCCAGAGCTTGCTTTCTCACAGAATGCTTGAGTGAGCAACAGGATACAGCCATTAAACTTAGTTTATGAAAACATACCAGAATAATTTTAATCACATTGTCTTAAACTCTCCATGTGAAGGAAATGTAGCAGATTTCCTCATGTTCTGTCTCCAAATCTTGCTTTCTATGTTTTTTTTTTCTTTTGGTTTTTTGTTTGTTTGGTTTTTGTGGGGTTGGTTGGTTTGTTTGTTTTTAAGAACAGTAATACTGACTTTGTGGCCCTGCTTGTGTTCTTCTTTAGCATTGACTTTGTATTTTCCTCCCTTCCTGGTATTCTTTTTCTTCCTTTTAACCCAGTATTGGTTTAAATTATTTCCCATTTTACCAATAATGTTCATACACAACCCCTTCAGTCTCTGCTAAGCACAGCAAATTAGTGTGATTTTCTTGCCTAGGACTTGTGTTTTACTTAGGACTTGTGCTTTAGGACAGGTGTTTATCCTAAAATTCATGAAACATCTGTCTTTATTGTCTTAGGTTTGAGAAAGGACATGTTTCAGAAGAACTCCATCTGTCTCTGAATAAAATCAACATGAACAAACAAGTAATCATTCGAATTTCTTTACTCTGGGCACCTGGTGTCCTATGAAGGTCCAGAAACCACACCAATCACAGTTCTGTTTAATTCTGTTTTCCTGCAACAGAGCTAAAAGAGATACAACTGTCTATCAGCTGGATTAATTTCTCTCAAAATTGAATAAGAAAATCGGACTTTTCTTTTTTAAATTCTCATGTTATTTTATCATAGGAAATACTGAGATTCACCTAGTAGGACACCTCACCTAGAGGTGAGGGTTTGTCAGCTCACTTGCTTGTTGCTGAGCCCAGTTGCTGAACAATGTCACCAAATCTTGGTCAGAAAAAAGTTCTTTGTAAGCAGAATGAGAGCTTCACTCTCAGAGATCTGCTCAGTCATTTCCATAACAAACCAATGACTGGGTTAGAAGCTCCAGTTGAAAACCACAGTGGTGTGGATAGTGGTGTGGACAAAGGGGGTTGAAGTGCCAGTGTACGTTTCTAAGCCCTCTTGACAGATACAACTTTATTCACGAAGCGATGTGGCTTTTGGGTGCTTATGAGTAATGAGTAGATCTGGATTGTTTAGTGTCCCTGTCCCCCAAGGCCACTGCCCTTTGAGAGGGAACAGTGTGTACCACTGTGTTTGGCAGCCACGCTCCCAACCTGACGCAGTCATTTTGGGGGGGCACGGAGCTGGCAGAGATGACTCATTCCGCCTCAGTGGCTCATTGAGGAGCTGCAGGGAGAAGCTATTTATAACCAGACCTTTCAGGTTCAGTGCAGCAGCATCTTCAGCAGGAAGGGGACAAGAATGGGGATGGCACATAAGACTTCTCAGATACAGTTCAACCCTCACCCCAATATTGTCCCTAGAGCCACACAGCCACTAGCTGACTTCAGCCAGCATCTTTTCGAAGTCTTTTGCTCAGCTGTCTGGGTGCTGTGGTCCTGGTGCAAGATTCTGGTGATAACTCATCAGCTTCTCAAAGAGCAGGGAGACAACTGTGAATGTCATCAGTGTGAACAAAACACAAACTCTTTCTCCTGTAGCTTTGAAGCTGACACTTGTTAATTCTTTCTGACTCATGGCCTTAGCATTATCACCTTTGTCTTTTCTTCATCCATGTTTGTCCCTGGCTCACCATTAAGATGAACTCCTGTCATAGGTGTTTTCAAACAAGCTTTATGCCACCAGCAAATCCCATTTAAACCTCCTGAGGTTTCTCTTCTATATAAGCTAACACTATAAAACTGCAGTTGTTTTCGTGATCTTGCTGTGGACTCGTTTAATCTTTAGGTGCTTCCATGACTCCACATGTGAAACAGAGATAATGATACCTCCTGGGTTAAGCACAGTGGGTTCTATAGCGATGAAACACCACCTAAGTGGTAGTGTTATTATCAGAGTCACAGTACAATAGGAAAGCATTTTACACAACAGTAGAGGACAGCATGTGTTAAAGAAAATATTTACTACAAACACATGTGTCTTTGTATCTAGGTAACTGTGGACTTTATCTTGAAGCATATTAGCACACATAAAAATTTTATGTCAAATTAAACTTCTTTGAGTTGTCTGTTCTCTTAACTGGCTTTTGAATTCAAAGCCACAAAGCACCAGGGATCCTGTTGTATAAATGCTTACCTTGTTCTTTTTCTACCTCTATTCTTAAACCAATTTGCATTCATGTCTGGAACTGGACTGGAGTTAGATGGCTCCTTGTCTCCAGTTGCTTCTTCCCTTAGTTTTAATACTACATATCTGGCCCTTCATCTTCTCTTTTTTTCCTCTTTACTTCTTTCTTCCTCTCTGTTCTTCATTCAGTAGACAATTGGCTCAGCAGTATGCAGCTGTTGCACAGTTTGATCAGTATAAACACTCTGTGTTAAGGCCATTTGGTAGATCCATATGGGTTTCCGTGGTGGTCTCTCTTTTGGCTGCCCTACATCCCTATGCTATGGACCCAATGCTATAGTAGCCTTTTTACAGTGGGTTGTGTTGATTATTTCGTACAGAAGCTTTGCTATAAATAGCTCTTGCCTTCAGCTTTGGCATCCAGCGAAAGGAGAAGTCTACCTTGCATAAACCAAACAGTGCTACAGTGATAATTTATTTCTTGAAGTCCAGCTATAAGACTGATGAGATATGTGAGTATGACATGCACCTCATGACCTCTACTGGAGGTTGCCTCTGCACAGTGGTCCAAACTCTTCCTAGCTGCCACATTATCTTCTGTAATGTCTTCTTCATTTTAGGAATAGTAGACGTTTGGCTTTTATGATTGCAAATAAACCTCCCAAACATCAACAAAATGTAACTGGTGCAGAGATATTTGTACCAGTCTTGAGGAAAAGAGACCAATTTCAGTGACATGAGGTGCAGGTTTTTTTGGGTTTTTTTGAGGCATAAACGAAGGTGCTAATATCTCATAAGTGATTATAACTGGAATGTCAACTTTGTTCCATGTCTTCAGCAAATTTTACACAGTAGATGAAATGGTTCTTAGGGCTGTTGGTTTATCTTTGTAGCAGCTGTCCTGTCTTCCCTTTGGCACTTTAGGTAGCCATGAGTACATGAGTATGGAAGTGCAGCTGGCTCCCCTGCGTGTCTCATCACTCCACTTGGCCTGAGGCTTGCAACATTCTTGAGCAGACCCCTGGGAGGGGATCCCAAGGATGGTCAAATAGACCAGAGAGTGCACAAGGAGATGTGTCCAGGTTTGACTTCATGAACCCAGAACCAAGAGGACTGGGAAGGGAAACCAAGAGTGTGCATACATGTCAGAGCCTGAAAGGATTTACTTCCCTGCATTTCCAATTGCTTGTTTTCTATCTGGGGAAAATCCCTTTTGACAGCCCAGGCGGTGAGCTTCTAATTCCTGTCTCCGGCTCATTTTTCACTTCAATCCCTCAGTGAACGGATTTTAATGCTTGATGGATTCAAACAAAATTATTTCCGTTCCTGTGGCTTTGCAAAAGCCTCTAGGGTGTGTGTATGTGTGCACAGGGGAGGAGGGATGGGGCTTGTTTTCGTTACACTCCAGTAAGCCTCCTCTCCAAGGGAGACCTATTTCATTTCTTCATTAAGGGCTTTCTTGCTAACGGTTCCTCCCATGCTGTCCTTCTGGCTCTTGGCTCACAGGAGGACCTGTAAAACATTTGCTGTTCCAAGGGGTACAGGATGCAGTGTTCCAGATCAGTGTTTCTGCAGCAAGTGGGGATTCAGATAATACGGCCATACTGTGCTTCCAGGAATAGCACTGGACTGGGGGGAATAACTGTGAGAAAACTTTCATAATCCCCAGCTCTCACTGGGAGTGAGACAACACCACTGGCTGAGGGATGGGGTTAGTGACTGAAGCATTATCTGGGTAATCAGTAGTGTTTAGCATTGACATCTTGTTTGAACATGTGTATAATTCACCCTACTGCCATTGTAATGGATAAGTGTTGCCTTTTATTACAATTTCCAGGCTCTCTTGGCAGCAGAAAACACTGCAGGGAGCTGTGCAGGGTCTCTGCTTGCATAACATTCAGTAATCAGTCAGAATTTCAGCTGCTCAACCACCATGTGTTTCTGCTGGGCTTCTTACACAGAAGTTCCTGTGTCTGGGAGGCTAAACTATTTAAATGCTTAGTATCCCACCCTTCTATTCAAACCAGATCATTATCATCATCAAAATGTACAAAACAATCTCTCTATGAAACACAGCTCTAATAAGGATTTATAACTAATAAAAGCTAAATATCATAATTATTCTCTGAAGAATTTAGAGTGTGGTGTGAAGTTGATGATGTCTGCCAATGTATAAACCTACTGTTGTTAGAGTGTGCTAAGCCCACTCGGTGATACCATATCTAGATTAAGTTGTTTCAACTTATTATAACTGCTCCCAAGCTGTCACTTTGTCAGTCAAGTCAAAAATCTTGTTCCTGGAGTTGGAAACCTTTCTGTGTTTCTCTACAGCATATGCCTATCTTCTAGGACAACCTCCTCTGTTCACAGACTCCTGTGAGTATTTGTTTAGAGTTACTGATCATCATAAATGATGGCACAAGTTGTGTCATGTTTGTAAAGCTGGTGGATCTGGAGACTACAAGGTGTAACTTGTGAGTTTGTTCCTTTTTATCTATCTTTTTGTAATATTTCAAACCCTCAGTTCCTCTAACTTCAGTTCTTTTCAGTATAAGTGTTCAAATTCTAATTTTTTATTTTGTTAAATACATTGTCTACAGGTAAGAATCCCTATTTTATTAGTGTAGTTTTCTAATATGTTGAATCAGAGACTATTATTTTGCATTGTAAATACTCAAAATTATACATAAAGTATGCCTTGAAGTTTTAGTTGTAAATACAGTAATAGTACTTCAAGAATTATTTATCTAGTTAATATAGTCTTGCCTGTAATTGTATTTTTATTTCAACTTTGTCGATAATCCTGAAGATTTCAAGCCAGGGATAATAAATTGAAGTGGTAATGAACTTTGGAACTTCATTAACAAAATGATGCAAAGTCTGTTAGGTAGAAGAGGACACTGATTTATGAACCAATAGATACTACTGGCCTGAAAGCTTCAGCTAATTGTTACAGCAGTGGTACAGGCAAGTCTCATTTTGCATATCTTTAGATTGCAAAAAGGAAATAAATCTAACTGACAGTTTCCTAAGGATCAATTAGAATTTGAATTCATTGTGGGTAATTTGGATTTACTTCCCTCACATCAGATTATCTGATATTAAATACGTATTAGCATCTGACTGCAACAGTTTTATCAACAGGATTTGCCAATAAATGATAACTTCTTTTAATACTGATTTCCACCACATCGTTGAAGTGAGGATAATGGTGACTGGAAGTGACCACAGTGACACAATACGGTGTCAATACCGCTGAGAAAGCAGCATGTTGGGTTTTCTGTCACTTGTCTTTTTAAATAAACCTTTCCATCACTAGAAAGTCTGAGAGATACGACTGGTGTCCTTCAGCTGGAAAATCCCTATCAAGCTTTTCTTTGCATTCCATGTTGTACCAACTTTCCTACCTGTGCTGCCATTGGTTCAAGTCTAGGCCTTGCTCTGTCTCTGGCACACTAAACAATACTCTTGCCACTACTCTCAAAATGTTTTTCAGTCTCCTATTTACTCATCTATCTACTCTCTATAACCCTTTAATAGTGACAGGCTTATCAGGGTCATCTCTGAATTTTACCTGGATATCCCTTGCTCTATTTGTTGGTTTGTTTTTTTTTTGCATGTAAGACTGCATCTAGCATGGTACTCGTGTGCCATTGCCCAAAACATTGTAATTGTTTTATTTCCTTTAAAGCTGATAGCATCTTCATTTCCCACTGCAACACTGACCTTTCCCCTATGAACAGTTCACTGGAGGCGGCACTGCAGAGATCTTGTCCATGTTGTGCAAGCTCTGCTGCTGCTGCCAAAATGTGCAAAGCTGATCCATGACATTTCTAGCTTCTTGTTCTTCTGCATGCCAAATATTTTCTCAGTTCATCCCAGTTATCATAGACTCTGTGTGGTACTCCATGATTTGATCTTTGAGCTTATATCTCTCAGATCTCTTGTATGGCATATTTTGTGTTTTCATGGAGTTTAGATCTGACTTGCACTTAATTCTGGACTGGATGACTGCCAGAGGCTGGTTCTTTGACCTTCTATCAGCTTTGAAAATTTTGAGGGTGAATCAGTTCCCTATTAAGAGGACAGACCTTAATTTGAATTTTCTGAAAAATTCTTGGGAGAGACACCCCTTAGTAATCTTTGAAAAGGTAAGAATCGGCCGGACACCTGCATTTCTTCAGCTTCACTTTCTTTTCTTTTTTATATTTGTCTAAAGAAAAGAAATCTTAACATTTCATTTTTATGTGAAGTGTACTATCTCATCATGTATGTGGATTTTTAAGGAGTTTTCACTGCCAGAATTGACTGGAACCTCTTAAACAGTTCAAATGCATCAAATTTGAGTATTAAGAAAAATAAAGCTTTTCTTTGTCTTCCTTTTTACTGGCATACATGGCTTTTAAATAAACATGGATTCATAGCACATACACATGCAATTTATGTTTTCCCAGCTGCCTTCTGTATTGCCAGACTTTCAGCTCTTCTGGACATCTCAGTAGCTTCTTCTTTTCTGTTGAAGTTACACTGCTTGGCATCTTTTTATTCCTGATACCATATGGCATTCCTTAATCCCTCTGCACCCAAACTGCTTTCAAAGTTATTCCTTATTAGTGACGCATTTCCAGCTGTCTCTGCTTAACCCAATGAAGGCTTTTGCCATGTCGCTGCTCCTGAGCCTGGGCAACTGAACCATTTACAGTTACAGTGGGAGGGAACATGCTATAGGCAGTGCCTGCAGTAGAAGTCATGGTGTGGGAATGACTCACTGGCAGAGGGGGTCAGTCTCCAGGCTTTTCCAAGAGGAGGACACCTTGTAAGTAAGAAATATATTCAAAATGCAGCAAATACGATTTGCCTGATTACAGTGTATTACAACCTGATATTTCAGTAGGACACAATGAAACTATCAGGGCAATTGTTCCCATGAGTTTCATAGGGAAATGGCCCAGGCTCTCAAAATAAATACCCTTTAGGGGACTTCCTTGAGATATTGTTTTTGGAAAATATTATCAATCTCCAGAAAATAAATCTAATAAACCTCAGTTTGTTTATGTAGCATTGAGCCCTGTAAACATCCATGCTCATTTCTCTTGGCCACAGCTTTGGTGTGAGGAGCTGACATCACCACTGAGTGACAAAAGTACCGAGTGGGAATTCTGTTCTCACATGCTCTTCCCAGGACACCCAGTACAACCACAGGGGTGTAAATAAGCAGATGCTTTTCCCTTCTTGTGCAGATACCTTCTGTCAGAGGGCACATTGCTGAGCAAGTCTCTAGGCTCCACTCCTAAATTTTGTCTTTTTTCTTCTGCACAAGTAGTTGCTGCTGCTGTTATTATTGTTATTATTAATCATCAGTATTGTTATGTGATGCTGCAGCTCTATTCCCCTTCTTCTAAGATGTTGTTTCTGCCACAGCCTTTTCTGCCTTTGATCACAACCAAGAAAATGGCTTTGACATTGTATGTATTCCCCTAGCCCACTGCAAAGTCCTAATCCTTCTAATAGCTGGAGGTTTTCAGTTTAAGTCTTTTATTAATATTCAATCTTAATTGTAAAGCACTTCAGTGATATCCAAAAGCCTGTCTTACATAACAGTCTTATCCACATTTGAGTTCTTCAGAGCTGGAGTGTCAGGAAAAACCTCTGTTTGATCTGCCTCGTCTGTCATTAGTCCTCACGCCTTTAATGCACAAACCCATTAACAATACATTTCAACTGTCTAAGCTCAGACAATGTATATTTTTAAATATTTGATATTATTAGAAAAAGTATGACTTGCTGTCATGTACATATTTAAGTGGTGTCGTGAGCAGAGTCTATAAAGTCTTCTGGGAGCCTTGTTTGCAGCTCTAAATCATCTGGAAAGTGAAAGAAGCTGTAGGAAATTGAGGTAATTAAGACATTTCATGAAGTGCCAGTGTTGATAAGATCCTACTATGCCTTAGGTTTTTCTCAACTGGGTAAACAGACAAGAGCACCTGGAAACTGGGAACTACTTGTTTCCTGACAGTGGACATCCCAGAAAGTCACTGAAAAGTAATAAAAGAGAGATGTTTTTGCTGATCAATAATAAATTTTTGAATTATGTTTTTTAAGATTTTAATTCATTGTAAATGATCGTTCACTTTCCTCTTACACTGATTCAGGTATTTTAGGCAATTGCCAGCTCTTCCCAATATTTGTATATTTTAGTAAAGACTAGGAGTGAGCTTTCACACTAAAACTGGCATATTTAGAATATGAAGCCTTCATATTTACTTAAGGAGATGTTTTTCAGAGGATTGATTCAGCTCAGACATATATTGTTCAGATTGAACAAAGCTTGAAGTGTAAAAATAGCCCAAAGTGAGAGCCTTTCCAGTAAACTAATGCAGGAATCACAGTTTTAAAACAGTTTAATGTTATTAATAAGCAGATAAAAGAGAGATGTAAACTTGGACTTCAGACAGCAAATATCAACATCTTCTTAAAACCCGCCTCAAAGGACAAAGGACGTAACAGCACATGTCCACAGTTTGCATTTAGAAGTCATATCCAGAGGCAGATTTCTGTTCCCCCCAGCTTCTATACATGCTATATTGAAAGATTTTTAGAAACCTGCAACATTTGCTCCCTTGAATCTGAACAGAGAATCTTAAATCCAAAAGCCTGAGAACTCCTTTGGAAAGCAGATGTTACTGCCTGTGCTTCACATGGAAAGGAACTAAGCCATAGTGCAGTAAAGCTGAAATCCCTGTAGGAACTCTTCACTGGGGCGAAATGTATCATCTTTGATTCTAGCAAAATCATGGGCAGTCAGGGTGGTCATTAATTCATCTTTTGACAGCAGTTCCCTGCTTACACACTGATGTACTTTGATTGCCTGAAAACTGCAAAGCTGATTTTTGCTACTGCACAGCTAAAACTACCTATTCTGAATGAGTTGATTTGATCCTTTAGTAATTATGAAATAGAAATGCTTCTCTAGATGTTTAAAGGAATTGTTGGAAATTACTAAAAACACGTATTATTCAATATAACTTGATAATGGTATTAATGAGATGTTGTTAGATCCACTACCAAAACATAACACCCCTCTGAAATGAGGAATACAAAGCATTTTGCAACAGACTTCTTTGTACAGTTGACAAAGTACTTTATCTGAAATTGAAATTGAAATTTAGGCCATGATACTACCTAAGCTGTAGTTTTGTTCAGGACATCAGGTCTTCTATTTAATTCTTGAAAAAAAAAAAGATCCTTAAAGATAAGGAATTCTCAGTGCCTTTCTCTAGTTTCCTGTGCCAGTGAGACTGATAGCAGCAGCTTGGCCCTCTCCCTCCACGAGCCTGCTGGCTCAGCAGGAAGGTGAGCATGTGTGCACAGGAGCTGTTTCAGCTGATGCTCAAACAAGGTGTCCTTCCTCCAGTGGCATACTAGGACTGTTTGTCATCTGAAAGGGTCTACTGGCTGCTAACAAACCTGACCACATTCTGTAACTCAGCTTCCTTTATAACAGCTTTTCTTTCTGGTTATAAACCAGATGTGCCAAACCCTGTCTCTCCCTGGAGCTGTATTCTACTTATAACTGTGCTGGTTATGTACCAGTATCAATGTTCATTAAACAAAAAAAACTGAGAGAGAGCAGCTCTATGGAGAGAGAACAGCTGCCCTGGAGATAATGAGTGATTCACTCCAGTTGATCCCAAATGAATTTCAACTCACTATAGTTATTTCATACTCTTGCCTATTTGTTGTATAACTGAGTTTATGTTGTATAACGGAGTTGTACCGTGACATATTGAGTTGTTCAGCTCTTATTTTACTTGTTGGTGTTGAAAGAGTCAAAGGATGTGCCTACTTTTATTCTGATTTCCGAGGTGCATCAAAAGTGGCAGAATAAAATATGACGACTGATGTATGATAATCTTGATATATCTTAATACTCTTCCCACTGGAAAATATCCCTCTCCCAAAATAAATAGAAGAGGTCTTCTTTGCCAGGAGACTGGCCTGAGATCAGGCTGCCAGGCAATGAGCAAGCAATAGCAATTTATTCAGGTTTGTCCCTAAACCACTTCTAACCCGAATTGCAAGTATCTGGCCTTCAGTGCTGCTCTCTTTCCATTCCCTGAACTAATGCTTTGGGCACTTGATAAATAATAAAACCTTTTATCTTTTTTTTTTTTTTTTAACTGGCAAAAATTAAATGTTCCTAGTTGGAAAAAATGCAGCTGAAGAGTCCACCTGTCACTTTGAAAAGCAACCATAATCCTGTAGTCCAGATCACATTTCAGGAAGAGATGACTCCATCACATATGTAGTTTACTGTGCTTGTAAAACATCTGCATGAACTTGTGAAGAGCTTTGCTCTTACCAAAGAGCTTTGCTCAGGTCTTCTGAAAAGTGGAAAATTATGAAGTGATTAAATTTTCTCCCTCCTAACTTAATTGTTGCTCTCAACGTAAACCAAAGACAAGCTGACCAATTGAGCATCCCTTTATTTACTTTTTGTCACATTATCATTTTATACCTCAAGACTGTGTCAAATGGAGAGGATGACCACTGCCACTGTTAAAACCATATCGGTTTTGCTTCAGTGATTTTCAGAGGTTTGGGGTTTTTTCTCCTGGAACCGTACTCAGACCTTTCCTTTAATGCGCTTCCTGCCCGCCTTGTGGTTCACCTCCACTTGCACAGTAGTGCTTTCTGCAGAGATGTGACTGTGAAGTTGAGTGTAGTTTGGCAACAGAGATGTCTGATATGAAAGAGGTGACATTTGCCAGCCGTGGGCTCTACAACTGCAAAGCTGAGCCAGCTGTATCAGCTTAATTAATTGCATTCCTAGCTGTGTGAACTGAGACTGAGACTCAAAAAGGATGTGTAGGAAGGAGGTAGGGTGAGGAGTAATTCCAGGAAAATTATTTACTTTTGTTCCATTCCTGGAGTAGGGAAGGTTGGATCCCTTCGTAGGAGTCTGGCTAAAGTTAGGCCACACATGATAGGGAGCCTAGTTGTATCTGTCTCGTTGAAAGGCAGAATTTCTGTTACATCTTCTTTCATGTTCTTTGTTTTTACAAGCTAAGAAAGGGTTGGGGCATCATCTCTATGTGAAATGACTTCTCTGACTGGCCTCTTATGTGCCAACAACATGGAGCTGTAGAGGCAAGTCCAGATCTGTGTCCTCACAAAGGGCACAGTGAAAAGGTTTGTTGCTTCTCTTTGGAAACAATTCCCCTCTTCCACACTGATGATTGCACTTACCTGTTTTTCCCACTGCAACTCACAGGCACAGCCTGGCTCTCCAGCTAGTCCTGTATATTTACATTATAATGTATAGGGAGTTTCACCTTTGTCCCTACTCACTTCTGCCCCTTATGTCTCCGTAATCTTGCTTTTCTACAGCTGTGTTTTTCCTGTCATTCATCCATTTCTCTTGTGGACTGTTATTTTTGTTCCATTGCCCTTCATCCTCCTTTCCCATTCCTGTAGGCTTATTACAGGATCATACAGCAGCCTCTCCACCTTCAATGCTATTTGGCCATAGAAAACAGTGACATCCAATTTATCTGCCACTGTCCTGACAAATACAAAGGGAAGTTCTCTCTTTGCAATCAGGATGCAAGTAACCTGAAGGATGGATTTGAGCACAGGGATTACAGCTGGAACAATAATGCCTTTGTAATACTGTCAGGATTATTCCCCTCCTGTGGAGAAAAACTTGAAGAGCAATACCAAGTCTTCAAGCAAACAGAATCTCCAGCTGTCAGTGCTTTTGCTTCCTCTGGAGGAGGAGACACAAGCCTGTCCAAATACAATATGCCTGAAGACCAACACTTGGCATCTATGTGACTATTGAAACATGATGTGTTTCTTAAATCCTCTAAAAGCAACGGAGGAGAAAGGGAAAGGCCATAAATGAAGGCTAGGCAGTTCATCTTCTGTTACAGGACAGATTCCTGATTAGTATCCTGATTCTCAGCCCAGACTAACTTAGAATTTAGTTTGCTTTAGCAAATTGTTTGTATGATATCATACTTAGCCTAGATGATTATGTTCTTGAAAATGCAGGTGTGAGAAATAATGCAGACTAAAAACTAGAACCAAGAGAACTGCTGCAAAACATCACAGATATTTTGTGCCTTCCCATCAACAGCTTGCTGGAGACTTTTTTTTTTATGGGCAGTGCTCACACATTTTACTCTTTAACTCCTTTTCTAGGCCTTTAACTGAAATGAAATTCAGGGCAGAAAATGCAGCCCTTTTTTGTTTTAACAGTATTCCCATTTTTGTCAAAAATTTGCTCTATGCACAAATGAAACCAAAAAGAATTGACCAAACCCTTCTCCCAAAAATGCTCATGCATTTGCTCACGGGCATGCTTTTTGATAAGCACTCTTACTGAAAGCCAGGATTTTACACTTGCAGGCAGTGCTGTTTGTCATTGCACGCTGGAATTGGATCTACCTTCCCCCGCCAGCCTCAGACAACTCACTTGCTCCAGACCCCCCCCAGGTTTGGGAGAGAAGCGCAGCTCCTCTCTGGCTTGGCCTTGGACTGAATCACACAGATACTTTAACTTAGCTCTGTCGCGGGAAGCAGTGAGCGTGCATGTTACATAATATAATCTTCATGTCTTGAGGATTCAGGCCTGTCCTCTTTTGTGCTGCCAGATGGAAGAAGAGCCACGCTCTCTCTGGAGAGATGTCCCTGCACATCTCGCTGCTCAGCTGTGCTGGAATTAATGTGCTTCTCTCTGCAGCGGGGCACTGTTGTTCCCTGGCATTTGGCTCCAGAATAACTAGCTCTTTAGTATGCAGTAGATGCTATGCAGCCACTGGGATCCCAAGATTAATTTGTCTAGAAAAAGAGATACACGAAGAACCTCCAAAAGGAATTTGTGGGAGGATGTAGTCCACACTCTCTCAACAGCCGGGGTTTGTTCCCAGCTGAAATCCAGATACAGGTGTTGTGGACAGCCAGGTTTCTGCTTTGTGCTCTCACTCTGTCCCATTACACAGTTTTCCCAGCTGCTGCTGCTGTTTTATTACTCGGTTTTGTAACGTGGCCCCTGCCTGCATTGTTATTGCCTCTGTTAGTCAAGCCGTTTCATGCTCTGATCCCTGACGTGCTCTCTAAAGTGATGAATCACACCTGCACTAGTGAGTCCCTTCTCACTAATGAGGCATATGCTCCAAATTCTGCAGTGCTCAGTTGATAGAGGCAAAGAGCTACAACCCACCTGTAGACAGAAATGGCGCTACAGTCCGCAAGAATAGCTCAAAAGACCCCAAGGAGCGTGAGGGCAGTGTTAGTCAGACTAGTGAGGAATCTTATCTGTGGGACTTCCTCACAATAATGCCTTATCAGCACCAGCTGTAACTCCAAAACCGGCAGCTTCTCTAGAAGCAATGTTACATCCTGGTGGAATTAACTTCCCAAGACATGGAGCTATTGGGAAATATTCATTTCAGCCTCCTGCTACCTCTGAGATTCCTGGCAGAAGGACCCCTGTAGCAGCCATGGCTCCAGCAATGCAGGTGCATTTGGAAAAGCCAGGAGTCATGTTCATCCAGCCATGAGTAGTGATTCTGCACTGCTGACAACAAACAGGAGCAGCCTGTTCTGAAATAAAAGCCAGCCTGCAACAAAACCCTAAAAGGTACCTTGACTATAATTAGGAGCTGAAATGATGCTGCAGGTTTGAGTGGAAAGTTGGTGCTTGAGAAACATCCCTGCCATGAACCCTTCAACAGCCCATTTAGCCACCACAACAGCTGCTACTAAGCGCCCTAAGCAGGGAAGGGGCAGAGGGGCCAGCCTCTTCTGCTCTCTGCCATCCATAGGATGGATGGAGGGCACCTTGGGCAGGAATTGCACATGGCTGCTGCGCATCTGGTACTGATAACACAGCTGAGGTGATGAAGCAACGCTGAGCCAGGGCTGCAGCATTTTCCTCTTTCCATGGCAGCTTTGCCCTGACCAGCACATATATCTGTAGTGATGGGGGCACGGCAGCACCGGCTGCAATGGGACCCCAGGCTGCAGAGAAGTTGCACTTGGACTGTTGCAGAGAAGACTGTCATCACATAGTAACTGCTGTGCATGTGCCAGCAAGAGCAGAGTGAGCATGAGTAAGCTTATTATGCGATAATCACACCTTCATCTTTCTGGGTAGATAAACTGCTGAGGTATCCAAGTCTGGCAGTGAGGCACAATCACTGTCTGAGGATGAGCAAGAAGCAACTGGGACCTTTCCCCACTGGAAACATATGTCTGATTTGATGCCATTATCTCTTTCTGTTTTTAAACAGAACATCGTTATTGAACCACCTGTTGCCACCTAATTATTACCTGTGTTTGATTACAAAGATGTTAAGTAATAGGCTTTTTAGGTACAAATTCCTTCATTTTTATATCCTTGCATGATGTCCCCTAGAAAAGCTTTTATGTCCATTTCAAAGGCTGCATCAAAACTCCTGTGAGCTATGTCAGGGACACAGCAGCCCAGCCTCCTCTCCTGAACTTTGTGAAATCTGGATCAAGATTTTGAATCCTCTCTGTTATAGTGATCAGACCTATAGGTGCCGACCTATGGGGCAGTGTCCACCGCGACCATCGGTAGGCTGAGCACACAGGCGGAGCACTCAGGTGGGCCACGACCCCCAAACCGTGCTGAGTCCCGGTTGTGGTGCGGAGGAACTGTCCGAGTGGCACAGGTGTGGGCAGGTGGGTCACCCCGCGGGGCAGGGGTGCTCGCCTTCCCGGCTCTGCCCTCGGAGGCACTCAGCTCCTTCTCCGGGAGCTGAGGGAAACTCGGGAGTGAGGCCTCCCCCACCATCGCCCCCGGGACTCCGGCAACCTCGCTTTCCGCGTCGCCGGGGGCGATAGTCCCGCGGCTCCCG
>VWYN01016871.1:0-20415 GCA_013400075.1 Hippolais icterina | reverse complement strand
GGTGGGAGTGACAGAGTGGCTTTAGTGGAAACCTGGCAGCCAGACAGGGTCAACCCACCACAAACATCAGCCTCCCATTACATCCTGCCTCTTCCTGTGCCCAATTCCTCCACTTACAGCAGAAACGATTCCAGGTGCCTGCTTGATACACCAAGGACTGCAAAAAAGAAATCCTTTCTTGCAGAAGCATGCAGAAGCCTGGCAATGTGGGCTTAACAATGCAAGATCACCCCAAATTTCTCTCCCTCTTTAGATTCTGTAGCCATTATCCTGTATGCCAGACCTGTATTAACTCCCACACAGGAGTAAGGTGGGAGAGGGGCACAGCCCCGTGCTGGATCTCTGGCCTGGGGGGACAATGCCTGACCCATGTCCCATACCCAGTACCAGACCACCTTTGCCACCAGTCCCTTACTGGACATCCTGTTCGTTAGGGATGGGCTGTCAGCCCACAGCTCACAGCCTTGTCCAGCTGGCTGCCCAATTTACTCTGCCTGCCCCAACTCAGGGACAGGAATCTATGTCAGACGATCTGAAGTTATTATCTGATTAGCCTATTTGATATTGCAGTGCCTGATTCAATACCCATTGAAATCAAAGGTCCCTTGATCTCAACAGGCACTAAATCAAGCCCTGGCTCCCTCCAGCCGAGCACAACCATCCTGTCTTCCCCTGTTACTCCAGAAGCCCAGGCCACTGCTGCATAATTAGAGGGCACAATGCTGGGTTTAACCCAGTGCACCAACATGGCTTTTCTTATCAGCTGTGAATTTCCCCTTGCTTTGGACTTCGTTCCAGAGGAGTTAAGTGCTATTAAAAGCCTCTGTAACCATAGAATCATAGAATCGTTTAGGTTGGAAAAGACCTGTAAGATCATCAAGTCCAACCATTAACCACTCACATCTGAGGATCTCCAAGCACTGCAGAGACATCAGCGAGTTATGTTAGCAGCTCTCCTAGGAGAGTTTGAGCAGCTTTTAATACAAGGCAGAAATGGAAGCACTGGGAGATTAAATAGGTTCTATCCCAAAATGTCCCTGGGCTCAGTTACCATCTTACTTTCACAGCAGAAGCAAGTCAGAAGTAACTACCCCAAGTTGCAGGGCTGGAAAGAGAGCAGGAACCTGGCCCATAGCACACAAGCTGCAATTTGAGATGCTATTTATTTTTCTTTTGCTCATTCAGAGGCAGAGCTGCCCATGTTAGCAGCCATGTCAGTTCTTGGCTTCACAGGGCCCAGGCTAAAAGACAAAGCATTAAAGGGAAGAGCAAAGTGGAAAGTGTTCCACACTGTGTAAATAAGTCAGGGATCATTTCTGGGAACCTGGCACCTGTACCTGATGTATTCTGGAGTAAAAAGGGACAGAAGGTCCCAGTCTTGCTACCCTCTGGGACATGGTCCTCAGTTCAGCCTTTTGCAAAACAAATTTGAGGCAGCAGGAAGACATCCACCTGTATCTGGCTGCATGTCACTGAGCCTTGGAGTCTGTCTGATCCCAGAAACCCCAAAAGGTGCTAAAAGAGTAGAAAAGGGAGACTCAGAGCTCCCCTCCAACAACATTACCCTGTGTCCATTTTCTAAAATGTCCTAGAACAGGGGCAGGGAAACAGCTCAGGGAGGAGTGCTCCTGTGCTCCTGCCTCCAGCACAAGAGATTCACCATGTGCTGCTCCAGCAACAGCCAAGACAGTAAAAACTGTAGCACAAACAAGGAGAGAGGGATGGGGCTGGGCAGCAAGCAAGATACACCCTCCCTCATTAGAGCAATCACTTCCTGTTCCACTCTGCCAAGAGCAGGAAAATCCCTTCCATAAATAAAACAAACAAACAAATAAAATAAAATCCTGGGTTTAGGGGAAAGGAGAAAAATCCAGTGCTAAACCAAGATAGCACATTTCTGGGCCCTGCCAGCTGGCAGTGGGACTAAGCAGCAGTGAGCAGTGGAGTTCACAGCAATGAGCACTGGGAACTGTGGGGACGGTGGTTTATAGGCCAAAAAGTGGCTTTATAAAAATGGATCTTTAAATATTTGCTCTGACGTGTCTTGAGTCCCATCTGCTGTGGTGGTTAAATGTTCACAGTCTTTGCATGTGTCTGGGTCCTGCAGCAATTTGGGGAGAGCAACAGCACCAATTCCCAGCCCAGAGCCAGGGTCTCCAAGCACAACACTGACATTTCCATGCAAACCCAGCCCCTCCCTACCTGAGCTGTAGAAGAAACAAATACAGAAAACAGTTACTCCTTTCCCACCTTTCAAAGAGAAATAACATCAAGTTGGCCAAAATCCCCAGATCTGCTCATTTTGGTGATGATGGAAACATCACCATCTAAACCACCTAGTCCAGAATAAAGAGTCAGGGGGTGGCAAATTGAGCAAGCATCATCATAAAAGGCAACCCTGTTGTCTGTCCCAGGGGTCTGCAGCCTGGACACAAAGCCCCTCCAGGCCACCTCTGGTCACTCCTGGCCTTGGGTGAGCCTGAACACCAAAGAGCAGCAGGGAAAAGTGGTTCCCACATGGCAGATCTGGCACAACCAGCTTCCCAAGCTACTTTCTACATGGCTGAAAGAAATATGACTCCTCTGAAAGGCTTTTGGCTGGATTTTCCACCCCCAGTCTCCCTTTCCGTGTTCATGGATCTGCTCCTCCCAGTACAAGAGACCCTCCCAGTGCTTTCAGAAAAGCAGCAGCTGCCAGCATCAGTCCCAGATCTCCTTTCTCACTCCTGCATGGGATTTTGGGGTGACCAAAGGCAGTCTCTCACAGTGCCCCATAGCTCTTCCTGTCCAAGGACAGCATTCAGGGCTGGGAGCAGGTGCCTGATCAAGCCCCTGTGGGGTTTCAGCCTGGACAGAAATGTCCCCTCAATGCCTGAAGCAGGCAGGCAGTGCAGACAGGACATCACAGTCACCTCCCAGGAACAGCTCAGCACCACGCAGGGAGCAAAGGAACATGATTCAGGCACAATTTCTGGCTCAGAATTGGCCTGAGCCTGCCCACGTCCAGCCTCTTTTGTAAGCTGAAATCACAGGGTTTCTGAAGCTCCTTCACTCTAGGAGAGCAAACAGCTGCAGCAAGCTGGATTCCTGACCATGCTGCTGTAGGGCCTTTATTTCCCAACAACTGCCTGTCTCGAGCTGAGAAATGCTGGATGACCTTCCCTGCACAGCACCCAGCCCCACCTGCACTGACCTGCACCCCCAGCACCCTTCTGCAGTGCCCACCCTTCCTCCAGCCCCCCAGCACCAAACACACTCCTTCACTTATGAAGAGCCTGAAGGTGCATCTACAGCTCAGGGAAGCAGCATTCAGGCTGCTTTATTTTCTGTTCTCCTCCTCCTCCTCTGGCTCTTTGCTGAGGCACAAGAGCCTTTTCTGCACCCTGTGCTGCTGAGCAGCCTCCACCTCCCCAGCTCCAGAAGCCTTTCCTCTCCCTGCGTTTGCAGTGGATCTGCTGAGCAGCTCGAAAGCAGCCTGCATGAAAGGTACTGACAAAATAAAGTTGGATTGTACTGCATTATTGAAAAAGTGACCTCCAGTGGTCAATAAAGCCTTTGCCCACCGTTTCCAGGCAGCGGTGCCTGTTGTCAAGCTCTGCCGCGGTTCAGCAGGACGGCAGCTCGTCTCTCCCAGTCCCAGCTCCCACGGGTGGCTCGTTAAAACTCAGACTCTGCACTTTGGTAACGAGGAGCTCAAAGCACTTTAATGCACGGATGCAATCATGAATGCAAACAGGCTGCAGGCAAGCGAGCAGTGTAAGAGCAGGCTGTTCCCCAGCCCCAGCCCTACAGCGGCTGGCTTTAGGCGAACGCACAGGCTCTGATAAGAGAAGTTGGCAGAAGGCACAGTTCTAGGACGAGGCATTTTTCGGTTTTGCTGCAAACCCTCAGCCACACTGTGTGGGGAGAGGGAGAGAGTTTCAAGGGACACCATTCCCTGTGTCTCAGCAGTGCTGAGGTCAGCATCTGAACCAGAAGGAGGCTGATGGACCTCATGCAGGTGGCACACAGGTTCCCCTCCAAGATGCCCTCTGCTGTGCCGCAGCATTTCCACTCCTTTCACATTTGATTTTTATGAACAACTGCACAAACAGCTTCCTCCTCCCCTACCCCAGCTACAGAAGGCAGCAGGATCCTGGCACATTTATTTTAACCTTTTGGTGGAATGGCCACCTCCCTCCCTGACTGTGTGGTTCACAGAGCCAGAACTGAGAGAGGGGAATTGCTGTTCTCCTTAGAGGCACCCCAGCTCTCCCCTCTGGCTCTGCTCACATGGCTCTTGCAGCCAGCAACTGGTACATGGCATCCCTCCCATGAGGGTAGGAGCAAGCAGCTCCAGCTGAAACAGTGATTTCAGTGCTGCTCTCCAGACTCCAGCATCTGGCATGGCTGTGGCACCAAGGGCAGAACACCTTCAGGCAGAGCCAGGCAGTTGTTCTGTTGTGCAGCAGGTTGCAAGTTCCCTGAGAAGCAGACTATGACATTTGGTGGGCTAAAATCATAATGCTAAACCCCATAGCCTGCAACAAGAGGGCCAAGAAGAAGGGAAGAAGATGGGGCCCATGGGTTGACAGTACAGCCAAGCTCCAGCTGCCTCAAGACTACAAAGCCCTTCTCCTCCTGCCATGGATGGGTGAGTTCACCTCATCAAGCAGAGACCTCATACAAAGCTTGGCATGGTCCTGACACCATTGTCACAGGCAACACCCCAGCTATTTGTCCTCCTGAGGCATAGAATACATCAGCAGCTCCTTGCAGCTCTAGGAGCTGGAAGTATTTCCCATGAAATATCTCTGAGCTTAAACTTACGGGGCAGTCACAGGAAGGGTGGCTGCTCTGAGCTGCTGTAAGTTCCCACTGGGATGTGTCACACCATCTGGTCATAAACCCCCTCTTCCACTTGCTGCTGGCATGGGGTTATTCCTGGTGAAAGCAGCTCTGGAAAGAGCACCTTTCTCTCCCACCACACAGGATGGTGTTGGGGACTGGAATTTCACTTTTGTGAAAGTACAAGCTGGACCCAAGTGTCATTTTGCACAGGTGCAGGCATTGCTCAGGGCTCCAGTGAGGTCCAGCAGATCCTCCAGGACCCATCTGGTCACACTCAAACTCACAAAACATCCATTTCTCTCCAGAGAGATGAGCACACACCATGTGAGTCAAGCTTGGGTTTGGGGATGCCAAAGACAGCCACGTTCAACCTCCTGAAGCTTTGACTTCAAACCAAAAGCTGAGGCATCCAGCTGGGTGGAGATGAGGGATGGGGTGGGATCCTGATGATGCTTTTGTAGGTCTCATTTGGAGCTGTACCAGCACAACCTTCCACAAACAGGCATCATACCCAGCCTTTGTCCACAACTCCATCCCTGGCAGATCGAGTCTATCAGGTGAATCTCTGCCCAAGTTACAGCTTTGCAGCTTCAGGCTTTAGAAGTTTTAAATAAAAATAAGTCGTAGCCTTGCATCTCAGATCAAGCTCCCTTTTGGATCATCCAAGCCCCATCTGGGAGTGTTAAACCAAACAGGCAGGACCAGAAAACATTCCCATCCTACCTCTGCAAAGAGGAGCCTCCACTCCACACCCTTCCAGTCTGCCCCTGGGGTATCTGTCTGACAGGCAGAGCAAGGCCTTTGTTGTTTAAGGCAGCCTAATCCTGCAACCCTTACATCAGTGGGGCCAAATCCCAGCTCTCCTGATTCCCCCTAAGGCTGGATGGACCCTACTTGATTCCTCCAAGGCTGGGATGTAGCTGGGAAGGGGGATGAGTGCAAGGGCCAAGAGAGGGGACAGAGTTCAGGGCCATCACACACTGCCAAGATGCAACAGCTTTTCACTCTCTTCTGCTTCCCTCCTGCCTCTGCAAACCCCTCTCGGCACTGCCGGACGAGCAAGGCTCAACCCGAAGCCCGGCTGACCTGCACATGTTGGTGAGTCAGAGCTGGCCAGCCAGATAGACACGCACCAAGCCCTCCCCCACAGCCCCTTCAGCTTCAGCCTCCTTGACATGCCCTCACCAGCAGTTTAAAAAGGGTTTCCCCCCTCCACCCCCTTTTTCTTTTCTGCTCTTTTTTGTCTTCAGTCCTTCTGGTGGGTGGGGAAAATCCCGGGTGTCAAACTTCAAAAGGGAAGCCTGAGTTCACATCGCATTCAGGTCCAACGCGCTGCCTAACCACAAGGCTGCTGCCCGCACCCACACCCGGGGCTGGCAGGAGCTCGCGTGGGGCCCGAGGACTCCGGCACTCGCAGGGGATGCGACCACGCTGCTGCCTCCCCTCCCGAGCCCGGTGCAGCAGGGGATGTCTGTTTGGCTGTCCGTGGCTTACGCACCAGCTAAGCCAGAGATGAGAAGGGGGTTTGGACGTGGAGCACTCTCAGAGCTGGGACTCAGCTCCCTGCCAACAAGCCCACCCTGAAAGCTGCATTCCTGGAATTAATCTCTGTAGGAAGGACCCCTTACTTTCTCCCTGCTCAGCACCACACCCCTGACAGGAGCTTTGTGGCCATGCCACACACCCCATCAGACATCTTGGTGGCACAGAACAGCCCTAGGATTCCTCACAGCAAATATTTTGCATTTGAATTTCTCTTTTGGTCTAGTTGATTTTTTCCAAAGGCTGTGCCCACCAACAGAGTAGCCAGACCAAGGAAGAAACAGATCACAGACCAGCAGCACAGGGGCAGAAGATGTGCTCCATGTTGTACAGCCAAAAAGCAGGAGGCACAAGGAGGCAGCTTGGCCTCTGCAAAGGCTTGGGTAGGGATGAAGGCTGGACAAAGCCTCCCACACCAAACCTGCTGTGCTGTGCAGAGCTCAGGGGCTCTTTGCACACTGCAGAGCCAGCTTGGGGCAACAGAGCCATCACCCTCAGCCTTGTGTTGCTCCCACCCACAGCAGCCCTGGTCCACACAAGCCAGCACCTCTACATCTCCTGTTTTCCAGATTGCCAGAGCAGGACAGTTTGGACCTGGTGCTTTCATAACAAACCTATTTTCTTTCCTTCAGTCACCTGCAACAAAGGAAACCAGGCACACAGACAGTCAAAGGAGATGTAGCATCTCTTTGATTTTCTATTGTATTCCTGAATAGTAAGTTAAAGCCTATTCACAGTTGATTTGGTTCTGTTTTCGGTAGCATGAGACCCTCAGCTCATGGGGAGATGAGCTCTCCCACAGAAGAGCTGGCAGGAGCCAGTCTTGTGGAGTTAGGAGCCAGGCTCTCAGGTCCTGGGAGGTGAGTCAGAAACCCAGCACAGAGCAGAAAAGGAGGATGCTCAGAGCACAAGAGCCCAGACCTGTGTGCTTACACCACAAGCCCCAGTCAGGGACTGGAAACAGCTTCACTTCCTGCCAGGAGCAGAGAGAAACGTCAGAGCAGCATTTTGTTGGAAGGGGATGAGTGGGAGCGTGGGAGGATGTGTTGATGCTCCCTCCCCAGAGAAAAGGACACAGATTTCAGTGAGAAAAAGCTGTGCCATTGAGGATGGGAAGCACTGGACAGGGAGTGCTGCAGCCTCTCCTGATGCCCAGGATACATCAGGGCAGCTCTGACGTCCAGGCTGACCTGCAGAATCCCTGGCAGCCCACCTCTGTCAGCCACCACCTTACAGGAATATGCACCATGATTTTAGTCCCACTCTCCTCAGCATTGTTTGGATGCAGTGTCCTTAGCCATGGCAGCCAGCACTGCCTGGGGAGCGGCTCTTACCCCACCTCCACTGTGGGCACACAGAGCATAGGATCAAATACTGGAATAAACAGGACACCAGCCTACTAAAAGCCTTGAATAATGATTTCTGTACAAAGTGCCAGCAAAGCAGTTGGGGACACACATCCACTGTGGATACCTGTTCCCAAAATACCTCCTGCAGGCTCAGTTCCACCAAGATGTTCATATCCAGTAAGGTGCTCAGCTCCACCAGCCAACAGAGACAGCTGGGCACAGAGAAACAAGCAGCCTCACTTTCCCTCACAGCCCACAGTGCCCAGCAAATATTCAACCTGTGTCTAACATGTGAAAAACATTTTTTTAAATGCATTTACCCTCTGCCCCCCGCCAGGTAAGCAGAGACCCCTGAAAGTCCCACCATGCAGATGTGGAGAGGATGCTTTGAGCAGCGCCCTGTTGCATTTGAGTAAAGCCCTGCTCCAGGATTTCTGGGACAAACCTTGATTTTAAGAAAGTGCTGAAGTTGCAGGGGAGCTTAAGAGAAGGAACAGCCTTGCAAGTGAGGCCTTCCCAAGGAGAGACAGGGCAGGAGGTCCCCAGCATCTCCCCAGGGCTGTCCCCAGAAAACCCTTCAGCCCCCACAATGCCCTTCTAAAGGGGCTTTCCCTGCAGGACTCTGGCAGGAGGCCAGGAGCCAAGGGAAGGGGGATGCTGTTCCTCCAGCCCGTGAGCCAAGAGGGATGCACGTGATGAGGTGTTGGCTTGGATTTCCAAGCCCTGAGAGAGCACCAGCTGCTCCTGCCCATCCCTTTCCTCCCAAAGAGGCCCACAGATCAGGTTTCCTGGGCTGCCACATCCAGGTGAGTCCCCACAGACCTGGCCAATGTCCCCTTCTCTCACCATTCCACAGAAATGCCAGACGAGCCCTTTAGCAGGGGACTTCTGGAGCATCCCTGCCGGCTCCAGCTGACATGTGGGCAAGGGAAAACTGCTCCTCACCTCCCACAAGCCTGGGGGATGCAAGAGGTGCACTGGGCAGGGACTCACCCCAGCAGAAACCAGATCTGGGCCGCTCCAGAACCAAAAATAACCTGCCAGCTGCCCAGGAAGAGAGGAGAGCCAAGCGCACACAGATCACGCACATGTCAGGAGGGGAGTCATCTGCATCCATCTTCAGGGATAACAGAGGGGAGCATAGAGTTTGGTGCAATTCAATACACAACAGCAGAACAGCAGCACTAAACAGCCTTCAGGCTTTTTTGGGGCAGCAGACGGTAATAACCCCCAGGGTCCCATCCTCCATCTGGGGAAGAGCTGCCATGCCTGGTTCCTGGGAGCTGCAGAGAGCCCCGGTGCAGCTGTGCCAAGGAGAAGAGACCCCCTGCTCAGTCCCTCCTGTCCTCCCCCAAGAGGCCAGAGCAGCTGGGAGCCCAGAGAACTTGCAAACTCGTGCTGGGTAGGAGGGTGTTCTCCCACCTCCAATCACTCCTGCAGCAATCAGCCAGAAACACTGTCCCAACCTGAGCAGGGGTGAGGGTGCTTGGAGAGGGCTGGAGATGCAGGAAAGAAAATCTGAATGTGCAAAACGGAGCAAGGAGGAACATCCCATGCCAGCCTCCTGCCACAGGCTCTTGGTGCAGACACACCTTGTGTTTTCGAGGAGCAGCCAGAGCCCTGATCTTCACAGCTGTCAGAGAAGAGGGGAAGATAGAGCCTTTAGTCCCTTGGCTTAGCTGTGATGGGACAGAGAATCCAGAGGAAGGAAGGCAGTCCAACTTCATAAACAGCCCTTTGAGCAGACCCAGTCCTCATCAGAAATACATGTTTTTCCTATTCCCATTATTACACACCAATCACTACCAGAACTGAGGAGCAGGGTTAGGCTGAAGTAGAAAAGCAGCAGGTAGCATTTCTGCATCTACCCATACTTCAAGTAATAGTTTTCCCTGGTCATTTCCAAATCTTCTACTTTTCTTACTTTTTCCTGCCACCAAGACACTCACAACCTGATGTTTCTGAACCTGTCACCTCAGAGTGGGTCAACACCTACCTCCAAACCCCAGCAAGGGTCAGAAAGGAAGAGAAACTCCAGGTGCAAATCACCCAGCACCTTAACTTCCTCAGCCTCCTGAAGGCACCAGCACTGCTCATCTCCAAGCACTGTTACCACAGCCCAGGGGAGGGCATTCCCAGGGCACACCTCATGGAAAAGCTCTATGAAATGGGGCCAAGCCTTCAGCAGGTACAAGCTGACCTCAGCGAGCAGAGCCACAGCAGAGCTGACCTCATGGGGAATGCAGGAATGTTTCCAACCAGATTTGAGAGGGAAGCTGGCATGAACAACACAAAGGTGCAGCACTGCAGGATGCCAGCATTTGCAGTCATGCCACCTCCCAGGGTAGTGCATGGGATTGAGGCTGCTCCCACTTTTTCTGAGCCAGCCCCTTTGGGCAGGAGGAGACAAGCATGAGCTCCATGCTCCTGGAGCTGCAGTCCTCCCTTCTCCAGTGGTGGGAGAAGAAAACAACATCAAGCAAGTTTTGGGCTGTCGTTTCCTGGCACCCTCAGCAGTGCTGCCCATGCACAGCGTTCTGCCACCTCCTTCCCATCGCTGAGGCTGGAAAGACAGAACGAGTGGCTCTGATTCCCAGCCTGGGGGTAACAGTTGGGGGAAGGATGAAGCCAGCTCCTCTCCATTTCCCAGCTCTGCAGGGAGCATCTCCTTCCTGCTGTCCCACCTCCTGGTGCAACAAGGACCGGGTGAAACCCCTGCACAGGGCTGTCATTTCCATGGGAAAAGCTCATCTGGGCAGGGTGGAAGAGGAAGCCCTGGCACCTCACAGCTCCATTGTCATCTCTCTGGAATTGTTTGTGCAGAGCTGCTCTGTCCAGACCTTCCTGCTTCTTGCTTGAAGGAGGAAGGCATCACCAGCCTATCTCCCACAGCCTGACTTTGTTGGCCCTGATTTATCAAGAGAACTTCCATGCAGTTTTGGACCAGACTTTCTGGTTGCCATCACCAAGTCCTCTGGGCCAGAGAGTTTAGTGCCCAGCATTGCCCACTCTGCACTACCAATCTTCCTGCTGCAGGGAAAACCCTTTAACTCTGCTTTCCAGTCTGAGTCCCCAAAGCACTGACCAGGGATTAGGACCTCCCTGACCTGATCCTCAGCATCCCAAAGTGCTAACTCAGGCACACAAAGAAAGCAGAAGCTCCACACTGGTGATCTGCACCATCTAAAAGCCTTTTATTTCATTTCGCTTGCTCTCTCATTTTAAGCTAGCCGCCAATACCTTGGGAAACACAGGCTAGAGAGACTTAGGATTTATTTTTGAGAGCTTAACATCCATTATGCTCTTAAAAAATTTATGCCCTTAAGCATCTCCACAGTGGCTGCTGAACACCCATTAAAAAAATTTCATCCATTGCTTAAGCCTGACAAGTCTCACCTTCAAGAGATACCCGTAAAGACCTGACAAGTCAACTCAGCTTGAGCCCTGGGCTCCTAAGACCTGACCATACCACAAACAGCCCTGGGAAAGACATTATCCCCCAAGAGAGCGAGACACCAGAGGTGAGGTTTATATCCCAGAGCAACCACGATGCACTGACTTTGCCACAGATGACTGTGGCAGGACAGCTTGATGTGTCAGTTGGAAATGCAATTAACTTCGATGTGCAAGGGGATAAGGGAAGAACTGAGGTTCCTATGGATGCTGTTGCTTGGTTCTTAATTCCTCTAGCAACGCTAGCCTAGCGATGTTATCCACGTTTCATTTCTACCCTTGCCAGAGTCAAAGTTCCCTTCAGCCTTGGGGATGCCTGTGCACATGGAAAAGTCTCACAGTGGAAAAACTGCCACTGCACCCAGGAGCTGTTTGCAAACAGCTTCACCTCCAAGACCCCCAACCCACAGTTCCTGCTGCCTCCTCCAGCAGCTGCATTTTACCCTTTGGGGCTTCTGCTCCAACATCAGACAGGAAGGGTCGGGGCTCGCCTTGGTCTGAGCAGGACTGCGTCAGAAGCAATCAGCTCAGGGCGTGTGGAGGGGTGCACACCTCAGCAGCCTCAGTGCAGGGCTCCTTAGAGGCACCTGCTGCAACACAACCATCACAATGTGTTAGACAGCTGTAAGGCTGCTGGTATCAGGCTCCCAAATGGCAGGCAAGGGATGAAAAGCAAAAAGGAATAAGCAACAGAGCTAAGACAGGCTTGTAGGAGAGCTTTCCTGTGCCCTGCTCCACCAGAGAGCCTCACCAGATCTCTGTGGAGCCCCTAATTTCCCCCTAAATGCTGTATCAGGGTTCACACAGCCCTTTAGGCAGGTCCCTGCTGGGCCAGGCACAGCACACACATGCACAGGAGCTGTTTGCAAGACAGCAACTTGCCAGCATTGCAGCACCAAAGAGGACAGGGAGCACAAGGAGCGAGTGACTGGACCAAGGTTCAGCCCAGTATACAGCACCTACCACCCTACCCCTCACCTAGCCTCTAAACAGACTCTGGAGAGCAGCCAAGCACAGCACAAGGTGTTAGACTGAGCCCCTGCCATCTTCCCTGCATCCCACAGGATCCTTGTTGTTCACAGTTCAGTATGAAGGTTGCACTGGTGTTTCCACAGACTGCTGTGAACTGGCAACAGCAAGGGCAGGACCCCTTCAGTTCCTTGTCTCAGCATCCCTGAGGCAGCAGGCTGGCTGCAGCCACAGCACAGCACCAGGGCTCCCTGCAGCCCAGGCTCCTTGAGGGATGCAGCAGCCAGCAGCTCACCACAGGCAGCCTCTCCCACTCCTCTGTTTCCTTTTGCACAGAAAAGAATGTGACACAGACTCTGCTGCAGCCCAGAAGGGTCTTTCTGCTGCCCTCAGTGTGTCCAGCAGGTCACAGCTGCATGGGTTGTGCTCCAGCACCCAACCCCACGAGTCTCTGCACACGGGGCAGCCAGGGCCAGGCACAGCAGAGCTCTCCAGATACCAGCTCTGACGGGCTTCAGCCCTTCTGCTCCCACCATGTCACTCATGCACCAGGAGCTTTCTGCACCCAGGGAAGAGTTCCTCTGCTCTGGGTATGAATTTCACCCAGACAACTCCAAAACCAACCAAGACCAGCACCTCTGCCCACTGCCAGCCATGCTGGACCAGGCACCAGGCTGGAAGCCTTTTGGGTGCTATCCTGAACTCCTAACATGGACCAGTTAGAGCCCAGTTCCCAATGCTCTTTCCAATACCCACATCCATGAGGGAAGAAGGATCAAGTACAGCCCCCCAGCAGGCAAACATCCAGGCTGTGAGGAGGCTGAGCTGCACCCAAAAGCCCAGGAGTAAAAGGCTCAGCTAAGAGCGCTGGGCTCATCTCTGCCACCCAAGCCCTCCTCTTGCCTTCCTGCTGGTGACAACCCACGTGTGAACCACAGTGTGTGACCCTGGGAAGCAAAGGCCACCTGCCCCAGAGCATCACCCAGCATCAGGCAGCTCAGCTGCCAGCTCCCTGCAGCACCACAGCCCCCCCTCCCACACCAGTTGCGTCTGGGCGGTTATTCCTGCTTTTCCAGTCAGCAAGGTTCTTGTGCTGCGCTCCACCAGCCTCTCTCCAGCACATTCACCTGCCAGAGAGATTTCATCCCCCTCTGCCAAGGCTCAGAGGGGCATGGAGGCAATGACCACCAGCACAGGGAAGCGGGGACAAAGCAGTTGAGAGCAGCCAGTGCCAGGCTGCAGCTGCCCAGCCTCACTGGGACAGATGTTTCACAAGCACCCCCACCACGATCCCAGTACGGGGTCGCCCACCCAGCTGTGGCTCCCACCACACACCCAAGGCAGCCCCGGCTGCCCCACGGCAGGCGGGAGCTGCTGAGGGCTGGATGCTCCGCAGTCATCTCCCTCCAGGTTTGCACAAGCTGTCTAGAGGTAGCTGCTGGCGAGGGGCCAGGCAAGCCGCGGTGGCTTTGATGTGGGTGTCTGCTGGGCACATGCCAGGGCCGGGCCAGGGTGTTTAGCTGGAGGCACCGGGTGCTAGACTGAATTATGCCAGAGGGAGGAAGAAATCTCCAGGTCACGGCTGTGCCACAGTGGCATGAGAAATCTGCCGCGCTGCCCACGTCGTCGCTACTCCACGCTTCCCTCCAGAGCTCTTTATCTGCGGCGGCCATGAGCGGGGATGTCTCCCCTGCAAGGAAATAGATTTTCCGTGGCATGAGGAGCGCTGGGGGTTTCGGCACTCACACCCCGGCAGCTCCAGGCTCTCAGACAGAGAGCGCCGGGAGGAGGATGCTGCTCTGGCGGGGATGCAGGACCAGAGCGGTCCAGCGCAGCGCAGCAGCCCCGCGGCGGGCGGGCCCGGCACCGCGCCGGCTGGCGATGCCCAGGCACCGAAAGAGTTACTGAGAGCGGGAGATGTCGTTAATAAGGGAGGCCACGCGAGTGATTTTTATCTTTAAAAAGCCCACAGCCCGGGTTGCGCGGCTCCGCTAGGGAGCTCGCTCGGGCACAGCCACTGCTCCTTTAAGGTATATAACAACAAAGTGGGTGAACACGCTGGCTCCTCCCCGAGCCGGCACATTCCCTCCGGGTCCCCCCGCCCCAGCCACGAGTGGCAGCGGGGACCCCCACGCCCGGCCCCGGACTACCAGTCCCGGCACACCCCGGGGGTTTGCTCCCTGCCGGGGATTGTAGTTCTGTCCGTCCATCCGCGGGGCAGCGTAAGGCCACGCTGCTCCCGGCCGGAGGGGCTCTGCTCGGGAAAGGCTGGAGGCTCCATGACAGACGAGCAGCCATTAACCCTTTCGGAGCCCCGCGCCCGCTGGCAGCACTCCTGGAGTCACTTTCAGCGGAGAAGAGGATCCCCACTGGGACCCCACCGCACCCGGGGCCAAACTCCCATTCAGCACCCCAGCGTTCATTCCCCAGGAGAGCCTCAGCTCCAACTTTACTACAGTTTTTACCCCAACTGGCCTCCCTACAGATCTGGCAGGAACAGAGAGTTTGGTTTGGTTGCCCTCAATGCCAAATGTCACCTGCCCCCCGAGCCCTGGGCAGTTCGTGTCACTGGAGAAAAGCAATGCCCATCACAGGAGTCACCCAAGGGTCCCCCGCAGCAGACACTGCCTGTGCGGTAAGACAGGCCCTGCCCTGCTCTGATGAATATCTAGAAACCACGGGACAGGGGAGATGGGAGGGGCAACAGAGGCAGGATTAGCCCTAGATCACAGGTGCCTGGTCTCCACCCCTCCCAGAACGCTTTAGCAGGTGATGCCCAGCCTCCTCCAAGCCTGCTGCTCCCATCGCCAGCAGGGAGCACGATTACAAACCCCACTCAGTCCCCAGCAAGTCCTGTCCTGCTCCACCCAGGACAGACAGGAACAGGATTTGCAGGTAAGATCCCTCATTCATGCTGGTGCTGGAGACAGACTTCCCAATTTGGGTAAGGACTGTGCTCCAGCACAGCCTCATTTACAGCTGTAACTCGGGGTCAGAACAAGTCCAGGGATCAACTCTTGGCTACACAGCAATAAAGACTGCAGGATACCTGACCCAGCAATTAAAATAAGGTCTCTATCAGATACCACAGCCCAGCAAACAGCACTGGTTGCCCAGGGCACCTCATGGCTCCTCGAAGTGATGCTTTAGGGTGGCAGCAGCAAGACCCCACAGCAGCTCCAGAGAGCCACCAGCTGCTAAGGGAGTCCCTTGGCACAGACTTGCTTTCTCTCCCACAGTGTCTGAGGAACTCTCGGGATCCCACATGACCATAGGAGAGGGGTGAGCACCATGTCTGTCAGGGAGGCTCCTTGGCTGGCAGAGCCCAGGGGAGCACCCAGTCCCAGGTATGAAATGCTCACTGGAAGGAGTAGACCCCAACTGCATTCCCTCTTCCCAAAAGGGCTGTTCCTGAGCTTGCCACACACCATTATCATGCAGCTTTAGCATCCTGCAATGGTTTTGCAGGAAATCAATGGCCTCCAAATGCCAGAAACAAGGAGACAAGGCACCAACAGCAATCAGCACAGCTGGACAGGTTTGTTAGAGACATGGGGAAGTGCCTGTGCCAGGAGCTTTACAATGCTGCCCCTGGAGAGCATCACACAAGCAGCTCTGGGCATGAGATGAGCCACACAACTCAAACCAAGACCAGCCTGGACACTGCAGCCTCTCCACAAACACCCACAGCTCTGCTTACACCATCAGCAGCTCATTCCCCTCCTCGGCTCTAGCAAGGAACAGATCTGCTACTGCAGATTGACCTGTGGGCACAGCAAGTGGGCTAAAATACATCAGCACAGACAGAAACCCCCTTCTCCTTTGGGTCACATCACCAGCTGGCCAACACAGCCAGCACTTTCCCCCTTGCAGCAGGATAAGCAGGCGCCATTTAGGAGATGATCAGCAGTAGGACCGTGGTAGCAATAACCTCCTCAATCCCACCCTTCCAGGGTAAGTTAAAAGAAGAATCATACAATTCCCATCTAAGGGATCTCCCAATACTCCAGTAGGAGCATAGAAGGCACCAGGAGAGTTTGTAAGCACCATGTGGAGCAGAGGTGCTTGGCCACACAGCCGCAAGAAGCCATGAAGCAATGGCAGGGAAGCTTACAGAAGCACCCATACCCTGCACAGAGGTTCCCAGGAACACAGGAACTGAGTTGGTGAATTTAGGTAGGAGCAGACCAAATCAAAATACTGAGCATGTCATCCATGCCCAGTGCCACAGCAGTGCTTGGGAGGCATTATACAGCTCCCCACCTAAAAGCATGGAGAAAAGAGAATTAAATGGATACTTTTTCAATATGGTTTCCATCCCTTTTTTCTCCAGGATTTTATAGAAAGTATTTGACTGCAGTACCAAAGCTGTGAGAAAGAGCTAACAGCTACAACAGTGAGGTGACAGCCCTACCCACAGCCCGCTCAATCAATACAGATGGATACGCCCCTCCAAGGGCTGCTGGCTTTGGGAGCCGACATGGCCCATTCCCCACACGCTGCAGCAGAACCTGTGGGTCTGCCCTGTGAGTCCCCCCAAGATGGGGAGCAGCCTGGGGAGCCAAGCAACATTAAGCTTACCCAGCACAGAGGAGAAGGTGGCAGAGGCCGGCCCTGCTCCAAGAGCTCAGCCTGAAAACCTTGTTCTGGCTTGTTTTCCCACTAGCTTTGGGTGCCTGACTTGTAATAAGTAAGCCTGAAAAGCAGGCTCCTTTTCAGACATGCCAGGCACCCGCAGCTCCAGCTCCTAGACGCATCTCCAGGGAGTCAAGTTCCAGGTGCACCCAAAAAACCTCATGTTTCAGCCAATACCCAAAGGCCTCCATTTCCTTGTCTGAGAAAAGCTGGGCAGTGCCCAGGCCCAGGACTCTGAGGCTCAAGGGGAAATTGCTTTATAGCAGCCAGTCTAATTGCACTGAAATTATGAGATCAAGCAGTAAATTCACGTCTGTGTTCGTTGCTCTGGGTGGCAAAGCTGCACTGGCAAGCGCCTGATCTCCAATCGCTGCAAATTCACGTTTCATTGGAAAGGGAAGGAGGGGGTTAATGAAGGAGAGCATTGCCAGTTGGAAGTGCTACCTAAAAAGGGTTTCTCCTACTAGCTGAAGCAAAATGGTTTCTCTTGCCAGCTTGTTTACTCTGCAGCTGAGAGCAGCGGACCGCCAGGTTTTGCTGCTGGATCCTGCTGCAGGATCGACGGCTGTGAAACCAGCCCTGGCACAAGGACATCAGCAGGGCTGGACCAGATGTGGTACAGCTGCACCATCCCCAGCCCAGGAGTAGCCCCACAGTGCCCACATCACCGGCAGTCCCCAGGACCAGCATCATCTACACCAGAAAATGTGTAGCTCTCTGCTCCAGAGAACAAATCCTGGGCCCATCCTCTTCTCCTTTGGGGAAATAATGGTTCTCACTAGATAAAGGCCAGCTAAAAGCGGGAACTACATTTAACCAAGATGGTTTTACATGAACTGTCCACTACAGCAGCAGGGTCCTTAGGGGCCTTGCACATGGAAAGGGCACCCAAACCCCAACACCAGGGAATAGGGATGCTGGACAGGACACACAGGTTTTCCTGAGAAAGGCTCAAACCCATCCTGCCCCACCTTGCTGTTGCAGAGCCAGAAAATGGACAGGACTTGTTATCCTCTTTAGAAAAGCAGAGCTTGCAATCGTGTGCCAAGACAGGTATCAGCCAGATTCCTGTCTCTGGGAGATTTTAGAGTCCACAGGCCAAACTGAAGCATCACGGCTCTTGCAGTGCACAGCCCGTCCCAGCTCCAGGATTAAAGCCACCGTGTCTGCAAACAAAACATTGGCACCTGCCAGGAGAGCCAGCCGGGGAGGAGAGCCAGCCTGCAGCTGCTGTGGCCCTGCCGGCCACAGCACTGTGCCCAGCAGTCAGCGCCAGGATCAGGCCCACGTTTTATAGCCTTTATATTAATTACTCAGAGTCTAAATAAGATTAAAGTTTTAATTCCGTCTTCATCTCCTAGAGGCTCCTGCTGTGCTCTCGGGTTTTCCTGGTGCCACGAAGCTTCTCAGGCTGTTACAGCAGAGGGCACTTCTCTGACAGCCAGAGACAGCAGCGGCTCCTGCATCCAGGGCTGCCCCGTGGTGCCCAACCCGGCTCCGAGGGTGCACCACCCTCTGCACCTCCATAAACCCAGCAACGCTGCAAGCAGAGCTCTGCAAAACCTGACTCTTCATTGAAATCCACAACTCAAGGCCACTCGATGATTAAAAAGCAGAGGGCCAGCACTGGGCAGAGTCCTGAGGCCACGCTCAAGTCGTAGGCGGGAAGGTGAGCAGAGGCAGAGAGTGTCTACCAGGGCAATGCTTTGTGCCTGGCCTCATCTGCGCTGCCCAAGCCACCCCATCACCATCAGCCAATGAACAATTCAAGCCCTTAGCCTGGACCACCTAGGCTGGAGTTTTACAGCTGGAGATGGCCAGAGAGTAGCAAATGCCAGCTGAGCAGAAGTCATTGCCTGCGCTGGCTGGGTGGAGGATACGGCGCAGGTTGGCAGCAGCAGCGCTTGCTGCCCTGGTTCCCCAGTGCCCATGAGGACAGAGAACATGCTGCAGAGCTGCAGCTGGGGCTCACTCCACAAGTACCAACAGCCTAAGCCCATGATAGCAGAGCCTTGATCTCACTGAGCAGCAGCAACACCTGGCTCAAGCCACCCAAGCACCCAAAGCTCAGCACTGACCTATGCAATGTGTGCAAACCTAATCCTGCTGCACCCTGTAGTATCTGCACAGACCAGCTCCAGTTATCACCTCCTGAACCTCCAGCTGCTGTGCAGCCACAGCCACGGAAAAGCCAACTTACAGCCAGGGAGAATTGCAAGGGAGAGAGCCTGGTGGAGGAGAGGACGGACACAGCATAACTCCCCATCTCCAACACTGACCATACCCACTGCCTTGAGCTACAGCCACCCCTTTGGGCAGGGTTGTGATCACTTTTTTACATTATGAACAAGGAACAAGAGCATCCTACAAGAGCTTGGGAATGCAGAGTATCATTCACCTCAGTTTGCATGGCTGAAGGCAGATTGTGGAGAACATTGTTCCATGAGCATGCAGGACTTAGCCAGCTGCCCCTCAGGGAGCAATGAGCTGCCCCAGCCCAGCTGCTGCCCCAACCACCCTTCCACAGGAGCAAAATCCTCTGTGGTGCTGGGTCTGCTCCTATTCCTTTGAGTGGAGGACAAGGTCAAGCTGAGCCAGCAGAATACAGCCAGGCCAGGAAACAAGAAAAGCCTTCCAAACATCCCCTTCAAAGCCCCCCATGGAGCCCAGGCTTTGCACAGTGAGCTGATGACACCGGTGATCACCCTGTGCCACTGTCCCTGTGCACCCAAGCACGGGCTGCACAGCAGGAACAAGAGCTTCAGAGGTTTTCTTTGCAATGGGCTCCCCACCACACACAGACATGAGACTGTCCATAGCTACTGCCAAGGTATGCATGCGAGGGTGACCCCAAGGCAGGCACCCAGCCTGGAGGACATCTGCAGTCAGTGGAGAAACCCCTCCTCTCTCCCCTACCTTCTGCTTTCTACAGACGATGCTGTTTCAGAAGCAGGTCCTGTTGCCCCAGCACTGCAGTCCCTTCCTCACGACCAATCTCACAGCCCTTTCTCCCACCCAGACACTGCAGCCTCCTGCCCTGAGCCCCCCAGCTCTTACCTGGTGGACAAGGGCTGCTGCTCTGCGGTGTCACCAGCTTCGGTGGGTGCTACTGCTCCCCCGGCGCAGTGGTTGGGTCTCTCCGTGACTGAAGCTTTTAAGCAACAGCCATGCGGACACCCCTGAGTCTCTACATCCCCTAAACCCATCCCTGAGCCCCTGCGTCCCTAACCCCCCCAGGGACCAGCCCAGACCCCTCCCCTCACACCTTCTGTGAGGAAGAGCAGGGGCCGCGCTGCCCTGCAGAGCCAACACTGCCGTTTGCCCCAAGGCGGGACGGAAGGCCTTAATTAGCCCGTAATTAACCCGCGCGCGGTCCTGCTCTCACTTTAGGGGAAAACCAGGTGTGATTGGGGCACTTTATGAGGAGCGACTGATGCACGGTCCTGCCCCCACATGGAAGGAAAGCCCTGACTCCCCTCCAAACGCGGGGTGATGGCGAGAGTCTACAGGCAGGACAAGAGGTGACCCCGCCGGGGGCTGTCGGGGCGGGGGGACCCGGCAGTATTGGGGTGCGGCCAGCACCTGAACCGGGAACTCCCGGGGTTAGGACAGCCCGGGATGCCCAAAGCGGAGCGGG
>VWYN01016861.1:0-22694 GCA_013400075.1 Hippolais icterina | reverse complement strand
CTAATCATCTATAACAATAGGAACTCCAGGCTCCCATGTGATAATGAAGCTTTTCCATGGGACAATGAAGGTTTTCAAGGGCAAAAGGCTGACCAGGTTTTGACTGGTGAACCAGATTAGGGTATGCCAGAAAACATAGCTTTGAAACCCTAAAAATCCTTTTGACCCCAGCTGATGGAGCCAACTGTGCATACATCTGTGTGCATGATGTGGCTGTACTCCCCTCAGACCCCTCAGAGGAGCAGCCTTCCTCTGCCAGGACTTGCTCCTTCAGGAGCCTTTTTCCCTTTCTGAGCCCTTCCAAATCAGTGAACTGTGAAGCAGAGCCCTGGGGTAAATAAACCCTACCACATCCATGGGGTTTATATCCCTGGCTTTACCCACCATTCCAGGGCCTGCACAGCCTTTTCCATGGGTGTTCATCACTATGATGACTTGGGTACGTACCCATAGTTCCAGAGCAAACAACATCACCATACGCTGGGGCCAAAGCATGGGGCAGTGGGGATGCAAAGGTGGGGGGATCTGAACTATCACTTCCCACCTTCCCAACCTATGTAGTTTCCAACCCAAGCAGCAGCAGCATTGCAGACCAGCTCTAGGGACATTCTCTCTCACTGGACCACAGGAGGAAGGATGCAGAAAAATCAATGGGCAGCATCCATTTACTGTAATGGGCTTTTGTTTGGGTCAATGGGCTTCTTCCTCCTATTAATCACCACGGCAGTCCACCATGCAAAGGCAGCACTTGAAGCTAAAAGGGAATAAAATCCCATCCCTGTAGGGAATGAAGGCAACCCATTAGCTGCGCATGCGGTGCTCTCCCACTTGCATAAGTTCTGTCTGTCTGTCAGTCAGTCTGTTATGACCGAGGTTACAAGGGGAGGAAGGGCTGGACTCAGTTTATCATTTTTCATTGGAAGGATTACTCAGAAAGAAATGGCCAGTGCACAGGTTTCCCCGAATAATCCTTGACATTTCTGAGAGTCAGACATTTTCCTGTGCTATTCAGCTTCCTGAGAACCTTTTCTTCTGACCTAACTGGTGATGAAATTAGATTTTAAAATTACCTGGTAGCCCTTGCAGCCCCTTATGGAGAAGTCTCTATCAGGAGTTTGTCCCATGGAGCTGGGTGAGGCTCCCAGCTGTGTGCCACGAACAGCCCTGTGGGCCCATGTTCTCCCAAAATCCCTCTGGGAGCCAGCTGCCACACATGCTCACCCAGACCAGCCACGTTGCTCTTCACGCTCAGTGATGAAGAATGGCCATGCTGCCTCCACAGGTGTGTGGGAAGCAGATCTTCCACCCCTAGGGCAATCTCTCAAATGCCTCTTCCAGTGGAAATCAGCAGCAGTGAGGCACCTATAGAGGGAAAACTGCTGCTGGACCCGGGTGCAAGACTCAGGTGCTGGTGGGACTTGGTGAGAACCAGGGATTGGCTTCCCCCAGGCCGATGAGCCTGTGAGTGAGTAATAAAACTCCTGGTGATTAACAGACTTTTAAATGGGGCTAGGACTTGGCAGCAGTCCAGAGAAACACAAGCTGCTCATAGCTATGCCGTGGCACACAAAGGAGCTACACCAGTCAGATAAATTATTCATTGCCACTTTCTCAGCTCAGCTCTGTTGATGACCTGGTACCACTGATGAAAAAAGGCCTGCAGGGAATAACCAAGGTGGGACTGAAAGATCAGAAAGCTTGGACAGAGGCTCAGCATGCAGGTGAAAATCATGTCAACTGGAAACCAACAGGAAGAGGCAAAGATTAAATTGGGAGGTGGAAGGGGAGGACAAGCTGAAAAACCTGGTGGAGAACTAATAGAAGTGATTAGAGCTGTGGAACTGGCACCAGGAAAGGAACAATTCTAGAACCTGCAAGGACTGGAGTGCACTCCCAACATTTTGCCAGTCAGGAATGCATGCATTTATGATGGCTTCACTGAATGGGTCAGGATGTGGAGCATGAGAATGGCAGCAACTCAGCGATGGGGACCACAGAGAGAGCTCTAGCCAGCTGGGCTAGAGCTGCAGAAAATAAAAGATGATGTGATGAGGGAAACAGCTAATAGAACTGCCCTGCTACTGAAGTGTTGGAAAAGACACCTGAGATGACTTGGATGCATGTCAGAAATGTTGCCTAAAAGATGCCTTACATGGCAATGCACATGGGAGTGCTAGGAATAGAAAGCTGAGCACAGGGCAAGCAGTGAAGAGCAAAACTGAGTAAATGGTTGGAAGGCAAGGGAGGCTTCTCCAAGACCAACAGGGTAGAAGGAAACCTCTACTGACCTGATGGACTAGGAATGCAAAATAGAAAGCCATCATCATTTTCTTGGTTCAGCTAGTTCATAGAAGGGTTTATAACCTGACCCATCCACAAAGAGCACCTCTCACCCAGGGGCCAGAGGCGCTGCTGGTCCCTGGGAGGGCTGGTAGGGAACTGGAAGGAGCTGCCACATCCTGGGGAGAGGATTAGGATCCAGCACTCACCTCCAGCTCTACTCACAGCCAAGACATCAGAGTGTATTCATGGTTTCTTGTGTGTTTGGTGGACACCGATCATGGACAGGCTTGAATATTTTATTGAAACCTGTGAAATAACAATCTTCAGACTGTCTAGGCACCTACATCCTACTGTAATCCTTGGAGCAGGGCTGGTACTGCAAAAGCACCGTTCTTCCAAAGTTTTTTGCTACCAGGGAGGAACCATGGGGCATCACAGCTGTTGTGAGCGGGGATAGTTAAAGAAGATTCTCCATGAAGTTCTTTTATGGCTTTCCAAGACTCATCTTTGATTTGATTTATGCTGAAATTTATATGCACCTAGCTCATGTTTCGGAGCTTTGAAGTGCATTTCAGGTAGCAGAAAAGGGGCAGTGGGTATTAAATGAATAATTAAAATGAAGAAAAGCAGTTACGACAAACACAAAGGCACCTATACAAAGAAACAATCCCATTGCTTTTCCCATAAAGATTAAAAAAGTGCTTTATGTAGATCAGGATATTTGGCTTTCAAGTATTCAGATGGGAATGACTTAGTTGAAGTAACAAATATGGCCAAGAAAGAAAGCAAGAACTTTGATTTACATTGTTGAAGGAGTGCTCCTGGAACAGGATGGCTTGCACTGCAGTGGTTCTGGTGCCCACCAAAACCAGAGGAGGACCATGCCTTTGGGTGCAGCTACCAGGGAAAACTGGGATGGGAAGCAGTGCATCAAGTGAGAATATGGTTATTTAAAATTCATTAAATGAAAGCAGCACCTCACAAGCCATTGCAGGCTGTGCATCTCATTCTACCAATTGCCTTGGGGAGACACCCCAAACCCATGAACCTTCTTCCTTCCCACCATTAGTGAGGTGCAGTCTGTGCCATGAGCACCTGGGTTTGCAGAACCTCCTTGCTGCAGGAGGATCACGATTTGTGGAAAACTAAGGACAGAGATAAAGTGTTTGTATATTTTTCTTACTGAAAACATGTAGCCTAAATACATATGCAGAACTGGCCTGGCTGATAGATCCATCAGGGCTTGCTCCTCCAAGATTAAGCTGTCAGCCTGCCAAAGGCAGCTGCTCAGAGCCTGAATTTTGTTTCTGCTCCCACAGTCATCAAATTTTAAGTCAGTCCCAGCTTGAATAGTTGAAGTCCTTCAATAGACTGTCTGTGTGTCCCTCTTTCTCTTTGGTGACGACCCTGGGATGGGATGGAAATTGGGTAGCTGCTAGTCCCCTTCCCAGGTGCCACCAGGTCATACCTCAGCCCCTCCAAGGACAGGTGGCACTCAAGAAAACCTAGGAGAAAGAAAAAAGCCTCTGGTTTATTTCCATAGGGCTGTTTTTCAAGATTCAGGAAGTGCCAGAGACGCAACTACTGCTGTAATTGCTTAGCTTTGTTAGCAGTAGTAAAACAGAAGGGTGTATCATTCCTTTTCCAGGAGAAAATATCATTTAAAGGGAAATTTTTAAGGGAACTTCTAGAGAAAAAGACTGAATAACACCTTGGAAGCAAGGAAGGAAGCATTGCACTAAAGTAATAAAACTGCTTCAACCCTTGCATGATGAAACACTTGGCTAAGTCTTTTGTGAGGCAACACATTCTGAAATTCATTTAATACAAAAAAGCCCTGTCAGTTGTTGAAATGACAACAAACACTTGACAGGTTTCAAAGGATCTACTTGTCCTTCCCAAGTATAGTTTTATAGGAAATTCCAAAACTTTCTGGTTTTGATCCAGCAAAGAATAATAGCCCATTGCAAAACCGGGGAATTCCCCACAAAAATGAAAATTCCAGCTCCTGACCAGTGCTAGTTACTCTCACTAGCTTTAGTTTCTGGCTTGAACAGTCCCTGTTTTCCCTCTGCTTCCCAGGACACCGTGATGCAAGCATGAGAGACAGCCAGTTCTGCCCAGCTATGTTTGTCCCTTCCCCTGCCCTCTGCAGCCACAGCCTGGGAAAAGCACCAGCTCAGCAAAGCGAGGAGGGACAAGGAGCTCACCAAGCATGGGAAGAGGACCCATGCTTCTTTGTGTTTGGCCCACAAAAGCAGTACAACAAGAAAGGAGAACGGGGCTGGCAGCTTGGCTGAATGTGGTCATGCAATCTGGGAGTGCGCTTGTACCACTGGAGGGGACACTTGGCTGAGGAGAGAAAGTCCTCCTCCAAACCTGTAGGCAAAAATGAACTCAGGTTTGGGCAAATCGTTTGCAAAAATGGAAAAGCAAAGTCCTGCTGCAGCTGCAGCATGAGATAAGCCTGGTCCCATCTGAGCTTGTCCCTGGCAGGAGTATAGCCAGGTGGCTCATGTGCCGAGGCAGGAGTGAACTTTTCTTCTCTACCTGGACACGTGTATGTACCAAATGAAAAGGATATCTTCTCCTGCAGCTGATCTCCCCTCTGCAGTTAGGTTAATTGTTCAGGGATGGAAAGATGGATGTTGAAGCACTTGTGGGAAAACTGTTTTTCTCCCTCCCCAGCATGATTGTGCCAGTTCATCTTGAAAACTCAGCCAGAAGAGGGCTGAATGTAAATTGATTTAGCACTGGGTAAAAAAATAATGAGAAAGTTTTTCCCATCCCTACTGGTTTTTTTTTCCTCTCTATCTGGTTTCCACACTTCAGCATCACACAGAGGGTTGCTTTCCATGGAAAAACTATACTTACCACCAGGAAAATAAAATTTCTTCTCTCATGAGCAACAGATCTGCTTGCCCTGGCCAGGAGTTTGCTGTCCCAGATATGTGTTTTCATGGGCTCACCCTGTCTGGACCCAGGCACGCAGCCACAAGGATACATGTCCTTCATGTCCCGCAGATCCCCAGCACAGGCAGTCCTTGTGCACCTCAGTGTGATGGTGCACTCATACTTTACTCCTTGAGATGCTTTAGGCTCTTTGCAGCATGAAGCTTCCCTTTACGATGAGAAAGAGGTTGCACAAGAGCCCCAGCTGGGATTCCACACTGCAGTTCTCAAAAGCATACTTGTATCACTTATGCAGTTTTTACATAGTCCTGGCAAACACTTCTGGGCATTGCTGCAGCATTCACGGGAACCAAGAGTATCCCAGCCTTTGAGAGCATTGCTACTGGTCCCACACACACCCTGAGTCCAGTGACAAGGGGAATGCACTGGCATGAGGACCTGTGGGAGGATGTGTCTCCAGCCAGGGAGAAATAAACAACTCTTGCAAGGAAAAAAAGGAAGTAATTGGGAGAGGGAAGGGCAAAAGTAACAAACTGATAGAGTAATTTGATATGACAGAAGATAATTCTTCAACAATACAGAACAGAACGTGATCTAGTTGGGATTTTAAGTGTATCTCCTGTGATTCATAGACTGACTCATATCAGAGCATCACAGGTTGTATAAAGGGATATGTTCCTGAAGGTATGTTGTGGCCTGAAATTTTCACAATGGATGAAATTTAGATAGGAGCCTCTATTGTTACATGGCTGGATCATTCTAGCAGTGACATACTGCAGAAAAAAGCAAGAACAGGGCGAACTTGAAACATGCTTTAAAATTAGGGACTCACAAAGTTTGCCTCAGAGAGAGGGGCTCCCCTGCAGGATGCACTCAATGTATGAGGTCACTGGCAGCAAGGCAACTAGCCAGGACTCAAACGTGTATGAATAAGGCAAGGGCTAATAAGACCTATTTCTGCTTCCTAGTGGAAATTCCCAGGGAGACTGAGAGCTGTGGGACTGATGGGGCTCCTGGCTCATCAAAACAAACCTCCTTTTGCCTCCTGTGCCTCATCAGCAAGTGCTGCTTATAAAGCTGCCATTCTTTGTGCCCAGGTGGGGCAGGGCCCCGTACCCGCTGGGACCCTTGGTGGGTGCCCAGCTGAAGCTTGGCAAGCTGCTATCAGCCTGCTCTGTGCCAGCCCTGGTTTGCAGTGCAGAAAGCCTCTTCAGCCTTCCTATGCTTGCCCTTGAGGCATGAGGAGAGTGCTCACAGCCCCTCTCAGGTCTCTTGATGAGCCTCAAAATGCCCACTCCATCAGTGTATGCTGATCCCAGGAAGTTTTGTTTGCTTTGGGCAAGGCTGTGCAGAGTAGGCAAAGGGCTCATCAGGTCTTCAGAGGAGGCTTTCCACCCTCCACACCGATGTAGGGCATGCAGGCCTATCCCAGCACCACCACAGACACAGGGAGTTCATTGCTCTCAGCTTCCCCCGTCACCACAGGCTCCTGCAGACACTGCTATTGCCCCGCCAGGGCGCACCCCTGCTGCAGTGCGAGCTGCTGCTTCTGCTGCGGTCCTCAAGGTGAAACAGAATCACCTTGTGATTGTTTAGGTTGGAAAAGACCTTCAAGAACATCAAGTCCAGCCATTAACCCAGCACTGGCAAGTCTACCACTAAACCATGTCCCTCAAACATCCACTCATCTTCTAAATACTTCCAGGGATGGTGACTCTACCACTTCTCAGAGCAGTCTATTCCAGTGCTTGGCAACCCTTCCTATGACAAAATTTTTCTAAAATCTGACCTAAATCTCCCATGGAAGAACCTGAGGCCATTTCCTCTTGTCCTGTTACTTGTTATCTGGGGAAAGAGACCCCACCTGGCTACAATCTCCTTTCAGATCGCTGTAGAGAGCAATAATGTCCCCCCTGAGCCTCAGTTTCTCCAGGCTGGACAATCCCAGGTCATGATCAGGATTTTGGCAGAAAACGACCATTTGAAAGAGCTGTATCACCAAATTTTGCACGTTGTTAGTGTTCCACCCAGAGGAATGAATATTCTCCACTGGGTGTGGATAGCTCCTGGTACTATAACCAACTTCAAGCGCTATGAAGGTGGCCCATGGACCCTGAAAGCCCTCATTTTGAGACATGGGCTTTACCAGGACAGATCAGAGCACAAACAGGACCAAAAGGTTTGTGAAACTGATGAAACTTCTAGGTCTAAAGAAATACTTCTAACTTGTGGTGTTTGATGTTGATGCTACAACCACATTCTTCATGCTGTCTTACTGTGATGTGGATTTAATGTTGAGATTTTTTTCTTCATAAGACTAGTTACCTCATCTATTTTTTTTGTAATTTCATGTTTTCATTTATAAGACACCACTATTGTCAACCTGGAATATTTATAGCAAGCAATTAGGATAATTGTTTTTATTAAGGTAACACCAGAAAGCCTTCAGTGAGGGCGAGGTCATGTTATTTCATGCATTGTTCAAAGAAAAGGCAGAGACTGTTTTTGTTCTACTTTGTTGTCTCTGACTTGCTCTTTACTTATTTATAAAGGTAAACAAGCCCAGAAGAGAGACTGAGCAAGAGCTGAGGATTTGGCCCAGTGATGTTGCTGCACAGTTAGAGCCAATGCCGTGGAGAGTTGTTCCCAGGAACACAGCTCCCTCCCAAATTAAAAGCCTGGGAGGTGCTTTTGGGCTCAGAGATCACTGGGGCACATGAATCACTGCTTTTCTGGCTGTGGAAATACTGTGTCCAGCACCACTGCAGTAGGAAGTGCAAATCATGTGGACTGAGCTGCACCAGTTGTAGGATGCTGAGGACTCACAACCTCATGCCAATGCAGAGCTACTTTGGAGGCCAACAGAGAGGATTTTCACTCTCTGGAGAGGATTGTGACGCTGGAATCCTGCTCTACATAGGCAGTAAAGATGAAACAATCTGCAATAAAACCAACCCGGATGGTTACTTATGAAAAAATGTGTCCAGTGAACAGTGCTACCACGGGCTAAGCATTAATATAAAAGCTGGTTGAACCCTTAAGTGTCCTGCTCAGATGCTTCCTTTGACATTGATACCCAAAAAAGTGGTTTAGATGTCAGACTTCCCAGTGTTGGCTCTGTATAGACTGTGAGGAGCAGGGTCTGTGTTCAAACCATTGGCTACTGGCACCTCCCTAGGGTGTTTTGGTGGCTTCTCTTTATGCACCATGCAAGCAGGCAGGGTCTGGGCATGCTGGAAAATAGGACTTTGAATTGCTCATTACTCTCTCAAATGCAGAGTCCACAGGTATAGAAATTACCTCAGTATCATCTTAGTCACTTTTTGAGACGTTTGTCTAACCCAAGACAACCATTGATCTGGACATAAGTTCGTTCTTAAATAATGGTTTTCCACAAATAGAGCTCTAAAAGATATCCATGATTAAAAACTTAATTATTGCATAAACAACTTTAGCTTAATTGCAAGCTCCAGTTGAACAGACCCACTGGGACATTAGGGAATTAGAGCTAATGCAAACAGAACCCTGATGTGTTTCTTCACAATATTGTGTTAAGTAAAATCCTTGAATTCCTCCAGTGTTATTTTAAAGAACTGTGTGTGATAAGTCAGCTTGGTTACATGTGCTTGTGTGACAAATTGTCAAACATCCCACAGGGCAAATATGAAAAAACAACAGAGAAGTCATTCTGAAGAAATGAGACTTTATTGACTTTTTTGTCCCACTTTCAAAGGCCATCAATGACATATTGTTGAAGACTGTGATTTCACAATTTCATTGCAATTCCAGAGAGTGAGTAGCAAAGTGAATCTCACGTTGGCGTATCATCGATTGTGTGATTTTTCTTTTTCAAACAAAAAAAAGAAACAAAGCAATTGAGAGAAGAGTGACAGAGAGGGAGGAAACAATGACAGTCCTTGATTCACTCCTTTCTAATAGCCATGACAGCTGGTGCTGGTCTGTTACAAGGACAGGATTCACACAGAGGAGGATATGATGGGAAAGCAAAATCCATCATCAGAGAAATAACTTTTGAGCAGATCAAGAAAATTTGGATCCTGTACTTGAGCTGATTTGGGTTGCTTTTATTTTTAAGCAGAGAAATAATAGAGACACAGGTATCTAGTTAGTCTACAGTGGCATTTTTTTGTTCTTTTCTTCTTTGCAGTTGCCAAGTGCTGCTGTTCCAGCAGATCAAAACTGAGTAAGGGCTTTTACTCTGTGCCATATCATGTTCTGTTTTGCAGATGGTATTCTGTGAATAGAGAAAGCACTGTATGACAAACCCATTCGTTCTCGTAGGACCACCCGCTGCCACAGCTGGGGTTCAGCAGCAAAGCCCCAGTGCAGAGCAGGTGCAGAGGAGCTGCACAGCTGTCCCCTGTCACGGGCCTCCACTCATGCACAGCTGCACTGGCCTTCTCCATCCACGGGACCACAAAGGTTCAGAGTCTGCTCTACCATCTGGTTTCTACCATCTTCTCCAAACCTTTCAAAGTCCCACATCACACACTCCATTACCAGAGGTCACCTTTGATTATTCTCTTTGCCATATGTGTCATAGTTCAAGGCCTGCTTCTCTTTTCCTCCTTGCTGTTTAGACTCCATATTGATGCTATCACCATCTTTTTATCTATTGATACATATTTTTACCTATTGGCAGTGTAGTCCCTATCTCAAAGAACATTGTGGGCTCAACAACAGCAATCCATGTCCTCCAACACCTTCAAGGGCCTCAAGCTGTTAATTGTCAAGGACTACTATGAACAACATCCGGGGAGGATCTGGTGCTGATCATTTACAAAAGCAATAATTTTTTAATGTAATCTTCTAAGGGAGCTTGTGATGTGAACAACAATGGAAGAAGAGGAACTGGGGAGAGCTGCATGCTGAGGAAGCAACAAGGGATGCCAAGAATGAACATAATTGCAGGTGAAAGGGTAAAACTACAGACAAGCCAGGCAAAAAATAATGAGGTAGCTTGTGCTAAACTACAGCACCAAGCTGTGAGTGAATTGTTGCCATGAAATGGTGTCACAGACAAACCCAAACTGTGTGTGGGCCTTTAGAAGTTTTTCTGATATTCCTGTTTCCAGATGTTGCTTCTCAGGATTTGGGTCCTGCTGGAGATGGGATAACATTAGTTCAAATGCTGACAGTTACTGATGCTTCTTCCTGGAAGGCTGCGAAGTGCTGTTTTTCTTAACGTCTCAAATGAAATGTCCTTGAAATGTCAATAAATGTGACAGAGTGATGAAAAGGATTTACAGCAGATCTGCCTGGAATGTGTATGAGGAGACAATGACAAGCAAAGAAAGAAGAAAAGAAAGAAGAAAAGAAAAAAGAAAGCAGAGCTGTAAATGAGTGAAAATATAGAGTTTATTTATTAAAACAGAATTTAGTATCATAGTAACAATCTAGTTCTCCATTACACCAGAATATGTGTTACGTATCAGCATCTCCTGCAAGCATCAGAAACATCATCCTGTTTCTCTTAGCAGTGGGAGCCTTTCTTTCCTGCCAGATTTTGAATCTGATTTCCAGATTACCTTAATTATTTTCCAACTGAGTCAAGATGCTGGAATGTTTCTTTTGGAATTGTCCAAAATGAGCTTTTTCTTCTTTTCTTGGAGATTCACTTCTATTTCTGTATGGAGTTCATGAAGTTCTGGGTATTTAAATTTTCTGCAGCTGACCAGTGTCAATAGCAGCTCCCTACACAAAAGGCTTTGTACAAACAGATCCTTGGCCTACTGCAGATGAAATGCATTAAATTACCTATGTGAAACTGCACAAATCAACAAGTATTTTCCAGCAAACTTAGAGGAAGGAGAATAACCTGGACAACGCTGGCCAGCTTTGCAGCTATTCCTGTGGTGAGAGTGGCTCATGAGAAAGGAAGTGAAGGATGGGAAGATGCATTGAGACACTTATCTCTGTCATGTCTTGATTAATACAACTGAAAGGCAGAAGCTGTAATTGAACACGGTGTCCTGTGCTGAAGTCTCTGACAGACGCATGCTTTGAGGAGAGCTGGTAAGCCAAGCTGGTTTTGGTACATGAATATTGCTATGTATTATGTTTACCTACACATTAAGGAGAAAAAAAAAATTGAAGAGAAAAATTAGCTCTTCTCTGAGTTTAAAATATTAAACAGAGGCTAAACGATTGGTTCTGAGACCTAAAAAGCCTCCTTACATGAATCATTGACGAAGTGAAGACATGAACGTTATTTAATATATCAGTTCCTAGAATGGGACTCTGGGCTTTTTACTATGGAAGAATGTTCCCAGAAAGTAATGGCTTTATCAGTGTGATTAGCACCATCCAGAGTTTCCTGCCTTCTGAAATCAGCGGTCCCTTGTGAGAGGTCCAGGACAGCATTTGGTTCTTGTGAGCGGTTGTCCTTCCTCATGCACAGGTGCTTAAAACAGGGACAATGTAGCCAGGTGACAAAGCTATAGTTCATGGGACTGGATTTATCTGTATGCTGGGGAATGAGCTGATTGCTCTACTTTTTCATGAGCTGATTTATTTTGTGTTCTGGTTATGAATGTAATTCCTTAAGGGGAAAGACTTCCTGACTGCAGTTATATTTGTTCTTGCTACGAAGCTACTCCCCACCTCAAAGTGCTTAATTTACTTTCCTAATGTTGTCAGGTTACTCTCAAATTTAGAATTCACGCTTTGATGTACCAAAAATACCAGGCAGGACTCACCAAAGTACAAGTAGTCTGAATCCTGTGTAGAATTGCTGCCCTGGAGACTAGTGAACTAGCTGAGAATTTTTTTTAGAAAAAGATATGGAATAATAGAGCTATATTTGGGTGTTCTTTTAAAATCAGTGGCTGTCTAAGAATGGTAGCTCCTAGCACAGCTTCATTGTAACTGGAAAATGGATCCATCCAGAGAGTTCAATCACACATATGTCACACAGGCTGACAGCTCACATTCTATTACCTTTCTTTAATGCTTCATTTCTAAGTTATAATTATTTTAATGGCTGATTATTCTATTTTTGAGCAGTTTAAGGAATTTTTGATATAGGTAAGCAGGCATAACTTTAAAAAACCTTTGCTTCATATAAATTTCCTCTATAATTGATCATATCATCTCTGTGATACAATCCCTAAAAATGATCTAAAACCTATCATTTTATCTCCTTTGAGATACATATATCCATTAGACAAGGTTTTCCATTCTCTCTTTAATTATTTGTTCTGGCAATAAAATCTTCAGTGGCTGTTTAAGAAATAAACCTGGAGTTCAAAAACTCCCAGTAGAAACTGTGGTGAATATAATTTCATTATACACAGCACAGAAAACATTCTATCTGCTGAACCCTTTGTGGCCTACTGGGAGAGTCCTGGAACAGAGAGAGGAAAATGCCTCCTTCTATGGGTTGCAAATTGGATCATATCTAAGTTTAATTTTGAGCTGAGATGGCAGTGCCAAATGAGTCACTGGCCAGATGAACAAAAAATACAACAGACTCCAGTTTTCTTTTTTGTTTGTCAGCCTTGCCCTGGCCCTTTTTTTGCATGTAGGACAAAAATAAGAGTTCTAAGCCTCTTTCATTCATCAGGAAACCATGGAGAGAAACTGTCTGGGCACAGGAGCTCCTAATATGGTGGTCAGTAAATGAGGAAGAAAGGCATAGACATGAAAGCTGTTCACACCAAGTCTGGCAGGAGAGAGATTCCAGGATAGGGAACTGTCCCTGCCAGCTGCAAGGAGTGGATATCCAAGGAAGGAGAATATCTGCTTTTCAAGGACCACCGTTGCAAGGAAAGGCTCTGGAGTTACTGGTGCATCTGCTTCTCATGCTGAAATCTGGTATGGGGGTGGATACATCTGTGTTGGATGTTTTCCCACTTACTGCAACTATGAAGAGGGGATTACCCAAGGATTTTCCCTATTCTTAATGGTGACAAAGGCAGATGTGCCAGTCCATGATGAATACATTGGGAAAGGGGAGCTGCTGCAAAACACTCTCTTCCCTCCTTATGGTCATGGGGTAGGAGGGCAGATAGGTCAGGATCTGGTCTGGTCCTGTTTCTTATAACCCCAAGAGGGTGGCTGGAAGCAAGGCAAGGCAAGGCAAGGCAAGGCAAGGCAAGGCATGGCAAGGCAAGGCAAGGCAAGCTGTGGGAAGGAGAAGAGTACATAGTTTTCAGATACAAAATAAAACAAATGGAATCCTGACATTTTCTTTGTACATGCCATCACCAAAGAATAAATTCCCTCAAGAGGCCTGAGGTGTCCAAAACATCCATAACATTTTCCTATTCTGTCTACTCTCATATTCCTGATGAATATATATATATGTGTAGCACAAATTTATGATAAACTGCAATAAATGTGCTGGTAAAAAAAGGACACAGTAAGTCAATACTACCTTGTGTGTGTGTGACCAGCTCCTGCTAGACAGATTCTCATAGTCTTCATCACAGTTTCAAAGTGCTCTGTGAACAGGAAGGTCTCCAAGTGAGGTGGCTAAAGCTGCAGCCTCTGGGAAAAGTCAGCTCCCTTCTGGCAGTCCAAAGATGGACTTTAAGGGATTAAAACCAGTATTAGAATCAATGCCATGAAGTGTGGCTGGCCCAGAACTGTGTGATACTGGTCAGACATGAAACAGGATTATTTGCTGAAGAGATGAAACAAGTCAGCTCCTCTTCTTTGACAAGGACATGGGAATGTTTCAGCCTGCACGGTTCTTGGATGAGCAGAAAGTATGTCTTTGTCAGCTCTCCAGGAGGATGGGTGACCTTTTGTCTGCATTCCTAGCTGAGACTCATTCAGTGTCCTGAAGGGCAGAGCTCCTTTGATCGTGTTTCATCAGCCTGCTTTGCTGAGCAGGTTTCAGCCAACTTTTGATCTGTGGCTGGTAACACACTCCTAATAAGCCAACAGTCAGTTCTGCAGTCAGCCTCTGCCTTCAGGCAATGGGCTTCTTGAGAGGGCACCTGCTGTGGCAAGAGTCTTCCCCTGGGCTGCCAAGACCACAAGCTAATTGCCTCATCCCTCACATCTGGATTCACTGCACTCCCTGGGAGAGCAAGTTGGGACAACCTGACAGGAAGAACTGCTCGTGGTCAGCTATGAGAGCTACACAGAAGCCTCTGGTGATATTTTTTCTCTCTGTGGGACAGTACCCCTGAAGCATATCCCATCAGCCCAGTCTCACCATATTCTTCTTTCTCAGTGGAAGAACTCCTATTTCAATGGCATGGCACTGGCACATTTTGGTGGCAGAAAAGAAGTGAGCTTTAAATAGAGCTAATGGTCATCTTGTAACATAATTCCTCCTATGTTCACCATCACTTCCTTTTCTGCACTTCAGTCTAAAGATTGCCAGGTGCCAACCATTCCGGGATACCTTTTTTTCCTGGTCACACCCAGGTAAGAGTTCAACTCCATGGTGATGCTCTGTAGCTGTCTTCAGCTGGCTCTTGCCGGGGGAGCACTGGACATGGAAATGAATGCTTTCTCTTGTGAATCCACATCTGCTTGCATTCAGATGAGTCTGGCTTTTTGAAACAGTCATGGCATTTTGGTCAGATCATCACAAAGCATCCAGACAATAAAGCCATGCACTACAATGTGGTGAGGGTCATGCTTATGAATATTACAGTGGGTGGCTAATTGTCTTTCCAAATGTCTTAGATACAAAAGAAATCTCAAAGAATAAATATCTGATCTTGCACCTTCAAATGCAGCTAGTGGGTGTTTGGAGAGCAGCTCAGACATGAGAGAGTGATAGCCACAAAATACCATTCATTTCAGCAACTTCTTGGCACCAAGTTTACCTGGCCAAGTGCATGCCCGGCTGCTAGCCTAGCTACAGCTTGTGTTCCAGCTTTTCCTGATCTCTAAGTTGTCAGACATACCCAGAGGACTCTGTCACCAGCATGAATGCATCCACCAGCTGGGACCATGCCACGGCCCATCACAGTTCCTGAGCTTTATTTTGCAGAGTTAATTTCAAGAAATATCAGATACGCTTCCACAGGACATAACCTACAAAGAAAGGATAGTTCCTCTAATTTTTACTGAGTCCTCTGTGTGAGAAGTGGAGGCAGGAGCAGAGAGGAGAGTCTGAGTGTCACTGAAATTAGTGGGCATGTCTGTTTGCATTGGTGTCAATGATTTAAGTCTTGTGACAACAAGACACCACATTGCAGCTCTGAATGGGGCTGTGTGCTGTAAGGCAGCTCTTCTGCAGGAACAGGAGCTGCATGAGGCCTGCTGGCCAGCCATTGCCTTTAGCTTCTCAGCTTGAGTGGGGATTCCCATTAATCCTCTGTCATGGCTAGTTCTTCACTTAAATCACAGCTCAGCAGCATTATTTAAAAGGTTTTAACTCAACAGATGTCTTCCTGTGTGGATACCATCTCAAACCATGCTGGTGTCCTGGATACTGATTCTGGCTGTGTGGACTTCTATGGTACATATAATTGCCTACCAACAGGGCAGGATGTGTGCTGAGCCAGAAGAGATTTGTACATCTTCTCAGGAATATCTGTTCCTATCATAGTCCAGAAACAGATTGTGTTTCAATCTCTCAGTGTGAAATCCCTCTATTCCAGTGACCTACTCCCTCTTCTCCCAAGAGTCAGACGTGTATCTAATGGCCCTTGTGTCCTTTATTACTTAAGCCATTGGAATAAGCAATTACTGCTGCACCAGATGCATACAAAACTGTTTGATTTTGCCTTAGTACAGACTGTTTTTAGCTTGTTTGGAAAAGCTGCTGCAGTGCAGGTTATTGCTGATATTTCTTTAACTGTTGACATCAAGTAATAAGATGGTTGATGTTTCTTAGGGGACTACTGGACCCTGCAATGTCGCCTGCTGCTTCTCAGAGTTCTTGGTTTGTGTATCTGCTGTAATTGCTTTCTCTGGCATCAAATCAGTGTCAACCTACAGCTTCTCTGACACCCAGCGATCTCTCTCACAGAAAATAAAAATAATTCCCGTAACATTTAATCATGAAATCTGCTGCTGAATTCCCTGTGCTGTGCTAGGATGTGCAGGGCTGTGAAAGCTTTGTCAATAGAATCAATCTTGTACCAAAAAAAAAAAAATCCTATCTCTTATGAAATATTAATTCAAGTTGCCAGCTTCAGAATTCTAGGCTTTTGCATTTTCAAAGTCATCAGCTTGAAGGAAAACATATTTTCAGCTCTTGGCCCAGCAAATACAGAGCAGAGCTGTTCTGAGAGTTTGTCAGCCTGATCCTTGGCTAGACTGCTTGAATCTTATTTTCCATTTGGTCTAATCATCCCCAGCCTTGAAATAAATTGTTCTGGAGCCAGCATCTGGCAGTGGGAGGATTCAGACCTCAGGGCCATTGTTAGAGCTGGATTCCTGCAGAGAACATTCAGAGAACTCTCTCATTCTCTTCCCAAGTTTTTTCCCCCTCCTGTCACCATAGAGCATTTTCTCGTTTAAATAAAAGCTGCCCATCTGCTCTGGTCTCCACCATGTGCTTCTACTCAGCTTTTAGCAAACTAGCCTGAGGAAGTGCCATGCTTTCTGGGAAAAATCCCAGCAAACCCCCTTCTCCACTAGCCAGTAAATCAAAGCCCACACTCCAGCACACTCTGGCAGGAGGGAGCAAAGATGGTATTACTGCAAAGGGGGAAAGCATCCCAGGAACACACAGAGAATAATAACAAGAGAAGATTCGTGATTGGGCATTCCTCAGCAATAACAGTGTTTTAGAGGCTTTTGCCAGAGCTACTTAGCACATGCTGCAGAGCTGAAGTGAGGTTCCTGCTACACAATGTTCAAAAGCCAGTGATGCTGAAGGGAGCAGCCTCTGTCAGCTGCCTTAGTCTGGAGTGGTTATTGCAGAGTGCATGTTACCACATGTGAAATAAAATGGAAAATACCCCCAGTGAAAAAGAGAAGCCATTCAGCAAAAAGACACAGCACAAGGACCTGCAGGCTCTGTGGCAGACACTACTAACAGAGATGATGTTTGTCATTTGGAAGGAGATGCAAAACCTGCAGCAGCTCTAACATTTTGCAGCATTGACAGAGGTTGTCAGTAGGTGCAGAGCACACATGGGTGATCAGCCCCAAACCAACCTGGATATTTGTTTATTTAAAATTGGATACAGGTGCCCAAACTGGTGTGGTGCTAAAAACAGTTTTATCAACACTGCAAGCAACACCGTAGACAAGACAAGACATGCAGTAAACCCTAGAGACTACACAAATTGATCTTTAAAAAGAAGGGTGTGAAAAGCAAACTCAGAAAAGTACCAAAGTGAGCGTAAATTTGTTACATTCACGAATGTGTATGTGCAGGAAACAGAGTCTCTCTTATTTGGGAAATCCTACATGCTGAATTTCAACAGAAGGGACGGGCACCAAAGAAAGAGGAGACTGAAAGAAGGGAGAGATCAGAACTCTCTGATGGAGAGATTTTAAAAGATTCCTGTAAGTGTGTTGGAAGGGAGTGATTTCACTACATGCAAAGGGAATGTTTTCTTTAGGATATACTTGATGCCAGCTATTTTTCTACACTTCATCATCAGCAGGTCTCTGGTAAGGCTGTAAAAAGACAGCACTTTTTTTTTTTTCATTCTGTTTGAGAGATATTCTTGTCTCCAACCACTGCTTAATTTGCATTCAGCCGCTCAGAGGTTTCAACAGGCCAACCAACCATCGTTTCTTACTGTGGGGAGGGGTGGAGACTGCCCTCACAGATCTTTCAAAGAGCATCTCAAGCAAACAGCTATCTGGCATAGTGCTGGTACAGATGATGCTGCATTTGGGCTAAGAACTGTAAACAAGGCCCCTTAATTCTGCATCTCATATACTAAGACCTGGGAAAACAGAGTAGCAGAGAGAGTGCCAGCACACCAAGCTGGTCGGACACCAGCTGGAGCACTTGGGCTAAAGCAAAATGACAGTTATAGAAGACAGCTGCAATATGCTTGTCCTGCCAGAGAGAAAGGATTACAGAAAAACATATGTCTCATCTTCCTCAAGCAACACCTGGAAGCTGCATAATACAGACATTAAAAAAATGGGAAGCAAATCTCATTCAGGGGTGGAAAAACTAAAGGAATGCTTGAAATCCTGCTGTAAGGGCAACACTTGGTTGGCTGAGGTAGCTCTGGGAAGAGCCAGAGGATAGATTTGTCCAAGGTGCAGATATTTCAGCACAAGTGCCAACACATACACCTCAAAAATCAATAGGACATTTTAAATCAGTGAGGTTGTTTATTTATGCTGGAAGCGATGTTATGTGTTATGACCCTTTCAGTTCTTACTTGCTATTACCTTTGGCTTGAGGAAGAAAAAGGCATGAGGAACTGCTCTCTTTAAGGGAGCATAGTAAGAGCCAGGCAGAAAGAGCTGTGCTTGCAGAGCTGTGTCAGGCAGCCCAGAGTGGCTGGATGTCAGGCTTTGAAAGGAGTCCTAATCAGTGCCCTTTGCTAGGACTGATTGCAGAACATATTTAGCTTTCTACCATTTAAATGACTGCTCTGTGACTCAATTAATAGCTCCAGTGCTCCTGGCCTGGCTCTCTCCCTTGAAGGGCAAAAGGCAGATCTCTGTGACTATTAATGTTCCTATAATGTTGCAGACTTGTTTTGATTTTCATGATGTGGCACTCCAGACCCAGAGCACTCTCAGCTGGCTCTCCTAGACTTGCTTTCCCACTGTGCTCCCTCTTCCAGGGCTGTATGTCATATACCTCATTCCTAAGGGACAAAGAGTCGAACCGTTCCTTTTGTTTTCGAGGAAAATTGCTACCGTTTCTGATAACACTGAATTTACCAGGAATTGATTCATTACCTCTGAGGAAAGGGTGTCACAGTGAACACCCATCTCCTCCCCCGGCAGTGGGACCCACTCTTGATTTCCACAAGCAGTTCTCCGCCACTCCTCCCGGAGTGACTGGGAAGAGTGGGAGCCCAGTGCTCCTCCTGTCTGTGCTGCACATGGTCACTTCTGAGCGATGATCTGAGCTCTGGTGAGCTTCAGCAGACCCGGGACAAACGCAGTCATTGTGTTGCTGGGCAGGAATGCAGTGGCTCCACATTGAGGGGGTGTCACAGGGCTACAGAGACAGTAATGGTCTTGTCAGGCTCAGTGAACCGAACTCAAGGTCAAGGCCCTGGGCCAAGTGGCAGGCATGGGTTTTCCCAGCGATGGAGACAAGTTTTCACACTACACTTCCCTGGCTTCCAAATACCAGGAGAACCAGGCTTGTTTGGGATGAAAACATTGCATAAGGTGATTAGGTATTTTCTGTCTGGATTTAACTCTGCCAGAACCTGAGAAATGAAACACAGGGGGGGAAGTTGGAGACAGCAAACCCCAAGCTGCTGCATTTCAGAGAGAGCAAGGGTCTGAGAGGACAGGGCAAAGATCAGAGCTGCCTCTGGTTTTGCTATGCAGATGCTTTGCCTCAAACACGTGGTTTTTTACTGAGAGACTGGAGGATGATATGTTGCTCTAGAGACAAGTATTAAAGGCTACCAGTGGGAGGGAAAGGCTGGGGAATTTCTAGATGGCACCACAACTGGGGTGGAACATAATTACTTCTCTGGAAAAAAAGCATAAACAGCAGCCAAAACCCATGAGGTCTTAGAGAATTGCACACAAGATATGTGCATTAAAATAAAGTCTTATTAGAAACCTAGGAGAGGGTAGTAAATGACTAAGAATGCCCAAAGAGGAATGGGCCACATTAGGCAAGCTTAAACAAGAATCACCACACGCACATAATTCCATGCTGCATTTTCATTGTTATCTTCAAGTTTCTGCAAGGGTAGCCCTTTCTCCTTGAAGACTGCATAAAACATTCCTTCATAAATTCCTGGTTGTAGGCAACCATCTCAGAGCAGGAGAGAAAGACAAAGGACCGGGGCTGGGGAAAACCCATGGGCAAGCACAAGACACAGATTTTGCTGGAAGGTTAGTGAGGAGAGATACTGGAAACACATTCCTGTCTGGGAAAGATGTTCATATCTGCTTCTCACATGGTGCAGCTCAAGGGAAGGAACAGAACAGAAGGAAACAATCTCAAAGATGCTAGCTTGGGAGACACTGGTTTCAGGCTGTACTCAGGCTTCACCAGTCTACCCTGCATCAGAGGGGCTGTGAGACTCTAAAGCAGAGAAGATACAGGCCTGAACTGTCTCATTGTGGCAGGGTTAATGAATACAGAAGAAGAAATGCTCTGTTTGAAGGGATGGAAAAAGCTAAACAAGCCACGTGAAGAAGCGGATCTGATTTGAAGTTCTTTGTGAGAGCTAGGCTAGACCATGGACCTGGATCTACTTTTTCAGGAAATTGAAAGAGTTTTCTGATGGACAGCGGGGTCTAGATAGGGGAATGGCAAAAAGATAAAAAAAGAAAAAAAAAGATCCATTAGCTCAGAGAAACAAAAATTTGGTAGCCAGGAACAGATAGCAAATTGGTAAACCCAAGTAATATATGGCTTCTTGTGGTTTAGGAATGGCATTCTTCAATTTAGTAGTCCCATTAAAAAAAAATAAAATGTCATGCCTCTCCCTCCAGTTGGAAGCACAAAAAGCAAAGAACATGGGTTGAGATAAAAACAATTTACTGGAAAGAGTAATGAGATGAGAAAACAAACAACNTTGGTAAACCCAAGTAATATATGGCTTCTTGTGGTTTAGGAATGGCATTCTTCAATTTAGTAGTCCCATTAAAAAAAAATAAAATGTCATGCCTCTCCCTCCAGTTGGAAGCACAAAAAGCAAAGAACATGGGTTGAGATAAAAACAATTTACTGGAAAGAGTAATGAGATGAGAAAACAAACAACAACAATAACAGCAACAATATTAATAATAAAAGTTAAAAGACAAAGAAACGATATAGACAGAAAGCCCCGACAAATACTGACCAGCTCTTCCCCAGCACACCACACTGTCCTTATTGAAAAAAATGCCCTTCTCCATGGAAGCCAGAAGGTCCCTTATCCCTGGCCCCAGCAACTGACGTGACATGGCATAGAATAACTTCCTAGGTATGACCACACTACCCCAGGGTTCGCCTCCTCACAGCTACTGCAAAAATTAACTCTGTCCTGGATGGAAACAGGATACTTATGTGTCAGCAAGAACACAAGCTGCGGAGGGCAATGAGCCCACTCTTCACGAAGCAATGGGGAGACCAAAAGGATATTTCTAGAGGGTGTGCAGTTTTTGTGTGGGAGACGATGGACATATGTCAAATGGAGGAGGGTCGAAGTCCAGGCATTTTCTGGTATAATTAGGCAGATTCAAGTAAAAGCTGCAGTAATGGCTTCTTTTGCGGGCAATATGCCATATTTGGGAACCTTCAAATAAGGAGGAGGACGCTGTTCTATCGAGAGCATTTCTCCCAGGCCACATCCAGGAAGGCTGCTCTCACGGCAGTAAGAGCCAGCCTCAGCATAATATGACTTGAGCCAGTGCCTCACTGCATTGTCCCCACTGCAGGTGTCAGGAGGGCTCAGCAGTCACCCTGCTCAGCATCTGACCTGGCCAAAGCTTGGGAGATTGCATTAGCCCCAGCAGCATTTTGCAAACTGCATCCACCTTATTTAAGGCAGCTAAACCACCCAGCCTCACTGGAGCACAGTATCTAGGTGGGAATGGTTTTCCTCTTAGATGTTCTTCCTTTTGTGTCATGTGGAGAAACACAACCACCATCTCTATGAACACAGGTGCTCTACAGCAACATGGTCGGGGTTTTTGCTTTACTTTATTTTTATGTCAATAAAGGAGAGTTTTTAGGGGGTTTCTTGGGGAGTTTCTCCGTTAGCCCAGTGGGAAATTCCACGTTGCCTGGAGAATGTGAAAGAAATTAAGACCCACACATGTATTTAGGTACCAACATCCTATTGAAATTGGAGGATTTAGGTGCCCAAATGTCTTTGTGGGTTGGTTCCTTCTGGGAGAGAGGAAGGTTTGGTGGTCAGAGGTCAAGCCGAGGAAGCGAGGGTCTGTCCTTGAAGCCGGCAGTATCTGCTGTGACAGGAGCCCCCCACAAACGCTGGGGGCCCCAGGGGTGCGGACACCCGGGGCGTGCCCCGGCGGCTGACAGGGTGAAGGCCCGGCAACACCCACTGTTAGCTGAGGCTTGAGCCCCGCGGAGCAGCCGCCCTTNGGCCCCGGGATGGGCTCCGGGATGAACCCCGGGATGATCCCCGGGCGGGAGGCTGCTCCTCCATCAGCGATTCCTGGGCACTCAAGGTGTGAACACGCCCTTGCATCCCAGCATGGTTCAGTGTAATCATTTACGCCTGCTTAGCGGTGCTGGTCACAGGCTCAGCCTGCTCGCTTGTGGTGTGGCTTGCCTGGTTTTTTGCCCCGGACCTTGCTCATGTGCCCAGAAACCATCACCCAGACCAGAGGCAGAGCAAGAATTAAGAATTTAGCTATCACGGGTTGTCTGGGTTGTCAAGAGGGACTGGAAATTATGCAAAGCCACTACTTCCAGGTCTCTCAGGAAGTATTTA
>VWYN01016820.1:47941-83618 GCA_013400075.1 Hippolais icterina | reverse complement strand
GGGGAAGGAGAAGGAGGAGAAGGGGAAGGAGGTGTTGGCTGCTGCAGGAGTGGAACAGGAGCCTCAGAGAAGCAGAAGCTTCGAGCTGGTATTAACAGTGAGGCCAATTAAGGAGAGCAGGAATTGAGAAAATCTGACACCCGTGAGTAAATTTGTGCTGCTCAGAGAGCGACAGGGACAGAACAGCTGCGTGAGGTGATAATCACGGGCTTCCCTTTGTTATGCAGACCTGCCCATGCCTGGAAACCTTTGAACCCCTCAGGGGAATCCCTAGGAAGAATATCCCATAGAGCCTCCCCACCTAGGCTGAAAGAAAAGACTTCCCCCATGGTGACACTACCCTGATCTCCCTCAGTTTTGATTTCCTCATATATCCCTGGTCCTCGTGGTTTCTCCTCTCCCTGTTTCCCCACTGGCTGTGGTACCCCTGGTGGCCTGCCCTGTGTCCCCTGTAGGGCGTTGCCCTTTGTGCCACCCCTGTGCCCTCAGACCATTGGTCCCTGACCCCAACTTAACCCTGTGCACACCTTTGATCTTGGCCTTTTGTCCCTGATTCCCTTCGGTGTGCTGGAATAAACCCTTGCTGGAATTAATCAACCAAAGGCTCTTTCTGCCTCTCTTGGCTGAGCTAGCCGTGGTGTGTGGACTTGACTGCTTTGCCTGAATGCCTCCCTGTCACCCTGCTCTTCTAAAGTTCTTCTAAGCCTTCTTGTAATAAACAGGAAACATCGAATTAACAAAGACTTCATTTACAACAAAATTGTGTTGTTTATCTCAGTCTGATGTTTACATTTTTGTAATGGAGTTTCTCATGCGCTTTTCATGTAAATAATCATTGTTTTGCGTTCCTTTCTGGAGGAGGAGAGAACTGATGGACTGTTGATTTGACCAGTGTGGTTGGAGAGGTGACAATTTCATTCTCCAATCCATGGTCACTTTTAGAATTCTATAAATTCAGGGTCTGTAAATAAATTCGCTCTCTTTTTGCCTTGGACATCTCAGCGTGTGAGCCTGTGTTCATTTCGACACCTCCCCAAGTGGCTTTTCCAGAAGAGATGCTCGTTGGGAACAGGTAGCAGCAACCACCACCTAAATTCCACATTGCTACACCCGTGTGTTGAAACAATGAGCTGGTGATGGTGCCCAGGGGGAGGCACTGCCGGGGTCCCCAGCTCTGGGTGAGCTCCATCCTGGAAGCCTCAGCGTGACCTGCAGGAGTTTCTTGTGCCAGGAATGCCAGGCTGGGAGTGCAGCTCCAGCTCTGACGGCTTCATTCTCCACTGAGGATCTCGGATGGAGTTGTGGGAGGTCCCCTGGAGTGGTGGAATTTTCCTTGCCCCCAGCAGGGCGTTGGAAGGAGTTGATCTTTAGGGTTCCTTCCAACCCAAACCATCCTTCTGGGATTCTGTGAAGTTGTTTTGTGCCAGCAGGATGGGGGAGAGCCTTGGGTGTCAGCAGCTTGCATTGGGCCCTTTCTCACCTATTTATTACCAGCCTGGAAATGAAAAATCTGCCCCTGATTGGCAGCAATTGCAGTGGGGCAGAAAAGCATCTCCAATCCCTCACTCTCTGAGTTTGTTCCACACTCCTGACAGGACAAACCACTGGATTTTGGGGAGTTAAGGGGTGGCCGTGGCCTTCCCAGCTCCACCTGCATTGCCCTGAGCCATGAGGTCGGGGTGGGCAACTGGAGGAAAATCAGGGAGTTGAAAATGTTTCAGAGCAGAATTTGGGAAGCATGGCCAGGTTCATTAGGTACCAAATAAAAGTGAGTCCCTGTTGTCCTTGGGGCTGTGTGGGGCTCATTAACCAGCCTGGCTGGGAAGGCAGGAGGCTGGGCTGGGATCCTGGCTCTGCCAAAGGATGCCAAATTAACCTCGCTCCGGGAAAATTCCTGCCCAGCTTTAAAACTGGGACAGTTGTCACCTGCCTTTTTTTTCCAGGGGAGGTTGGTGTTTTTCAGCGTGGGTTGGAGCTTCCACACTCACAGCAGGGCGAGGTTTGGGCCTTCAAAATGCCACTCAATAAACAACAAGTGATGACAAACACTGATTGTTATTCCCCCCCGTTGTGTCTGTGGGAGTAGCTGGTATTTGTAAGTGACCGAGGATTCCTGTGACCCTTTTAAAACAGCAGGAATCTTGTTTAATTAATGGCTTTTATTTATAGGTTTGGGCTCCTCCAGCTCCTCTGCTGTGTGGTTGGTGCTCAGGGAGAGGGTGCAGAGCCTCTCTCCAGGGACAGCTCTGGGGACTCTGTGGTGGCAGGAATTCTCTGCCCTGAGCACAGGCCTGGCTCTGGCAGGAGCTGAGGTGTGTGAAGTTGGGAGAACGTTAATCAGATTAATCAGGACGTGATTTAAAAGTCGTGAGAAAACGATTGGGTGGTGCTGGGCAGAGCCAGCGTGGGCAGAGCGGGGTGAATTAGCAGGGAAAGGCAGCCCTGGAACAAAATCCTAATCCTGTGTCCCCAGCACAGCATGGGGACAGGATCCCCTCCCTGCTTAAACCTCTGGAATTCAGAGGGCTCTGGGCAAAGCATCACAGGGAGGAAATGGAGAGGCAGCAAAGGGAGGGAGCTGCAGCCTGGGGGAAGATAAAGGGTTTAGAGAGGATGGCTGTGAAGAGAGCGATTACAGCAAATTAAACACGGCCAGGCTGGAGGTGGAGGCTGGGGAGGGGAGTGTGGCCGTGCCAGCGCTGTCACCGCTGAGCCGTGCAGGGCTGGGAGGGACAGCAGGGCTGGAGCAGGAGGTGACACGCGTCCGAGGGCAGCAGGGGCTGGCTCTGGGCTGGAACGGCAGCACAAGTGCAAGGGGCTGGAGGAGGATGTTAATCCCTGCCTGGCAAAGCACGGCTGCACACACTCCAGGGATCCAAAGGAGCTTTTCTGCCTCTGGTTTTCCAGCCAGCAGTGGAACATCCAGCGTGGACCTGCTGGACAAACCTCTGCGAGGGACAGAGCACCTGAGGCATCAACCGTGAACTGGGCAGCTCCTCCAGCAGGAAAAAGCCACAGGAGATGGATGTGTCATTCCCAGCACCTGGGAGCACTCACCTTGCCCTGGGGTCTCTGGAGATGCTGCAGGACTGATCCTTGCAGTGCCAGCACAGGGCAGGGTTGGGATTTGGGGATGGATGGGGTCCATCCCTCAAATCCCAGCAGTGCTGGCGAGGGCAGTCCTGTTGTTTTGGTGAGGGAGAGGAGCCAGGCTCCTGGGAGCTCTGCAGCTGCTCCTGGGAAGTTGCTGATCCTAAAACTTCCTCCCTGGAAATTGCTGCCAGCCCGTGGGAGCTCTGGCAGTGACAGGGTCACAGCAGGGCTGTTGTGTTTGTCACATGTGCCATGTCTCAGGAAGGATGAGGAACAGCCAGGAGAGCTGAGGAGTTCAGCACAGCCTCATCTGGAATCCTGCTGCTGGAAGGGACAGCCTGGGTCCCTTCTCCCACCGCCCCTTCTTAAAAATTAGGGAAGAATTAAATCCCGTCCGTGGCTTTTAAAAGCCAACTGAAAATGTCCTTTATTAAATTACCACCCTATTGATCTCACAGTCGTCCAGGAGGGGATTGATTGAGGGCTTAAACAGACGCTCAGCCGGGCCAGACGTTCAATTAATGTGCATAAACGGGCAGTGGAGAAGCAATTTCCAGAGCAAGTCAAGCAAAAGATCAGGCCTGCTCTGCCTTCCATGCCAAAGTTGCTTCTGTATTTATTTTCATGTTATTTCATTTATTTTTTTCCTAATTCTCCTGTCCCTCTCATGATAAGCAAGGTGTTGAGAGGCAGCTCTCAAAGCACAGCTCATGAAACTCACGGAGCCACGGCTCCCTCGGAGAGGGCACAACTCCAGGAGGATTGAGGGAAGCCACATCCCTTGAAAGTCTTGCAGCTGAGGGGCTTTTGAGTCGTGTGAATCCCAGGTTCTCCTTTAATTCCTTCAGAGAAGGCCCCGTGCAGCAGCAGAGCCATCACCTGCTTTGAATATTCCTGTCTCTGATGGGCCTTGAAGTTCCTCTTCCAACTCTGGGGAAGAATTTCATGCAGAAACCCCTCATTATTGATTGGGGCCCTCCCACCTCTTCACCACAGAGTAATTCCAGCTGGGATGATACGTAAATATTCAGCTTTGGTCTGGCCTTGCCTCTGGATGCTCCTGGAAGCAGAGGGAAGCACTGCGAGGCAAATCCCCGCTCTGGGTCTGTGAGCCCAGCACAGGAAATTCCATGGGTGGCTTTTTTCTCTGGATTTAGTGAGAATCCTGATAAACTCAGGCCACCAGCTCTGGCAGCTCCAGGGCTTGGCTCCTTGAAGCCAGAGGTGGGTGGCACCACCCTGTGCACAGAGAGGGGTCACCTGTGGTTTGAAGTGGTGCAAGGAGAGCCTGTGGTCCCGGGGTGAGGGGAAGGGGCTCCTCCCTTTTTCCTTGGGTTCCCCAGGGTTTGGGGACATGGAGAAGTCACTGTCCCCTCCCTGAGCAGCCTCCTGCTGGCCTCAGCCTCCCCCTCCTGCTGGTCCATGTGACAATGTGACCTGGTGGCATCTCCTGTGTGTAGGAGAAGGGAATACAGGTCACCTCATCAAGTAACAGCTCTGTTAATTACCCAGTACAGCCTGGCCCCTGATGAGTCACAGCCATATCCAAGAGAGATAAGTGTGATAAAAGGGAGTGGGTTAGCTGGTGAGGTGTGGGAATTCCAGGCACAGAAAGTTCTCAAAATCTTGTGCATGCAGGCCCCAAACACAGAAATGAAAACAGCGTTGGTCTTGAGACCTTGGAAAAAGCTTCCAAATTTAGAGACCATAAGCAAGAATGTGGGTTTGTAGTATAGATGGAAACATACTAAGCTAGGAAGTGGAAAGTTTTAAGGCTTTAGAGTGTGGATACAGAAGTAGTTACGGAAATAGTAAAGTGCAAGTGTAGCAAGTAAGTTTGTGTGTCATTATATGATTGGTTAAGAAAGTCCACATTGCAGCATGATGTATAAGACAAATAATCAGGGATTGGTGTGAAGCAGAAACATTCTTTATTGCAGTAGGTTATTGGCTTGTTAACCTTTAAGAGACCTTGTGACCTGTGGTCTTGTGACCACTGACCACAAACTTCTGGTGTATGCGGTGAAGATGTTCTCACTCCTTCATGAGATGGCAGAAGAAGAGAAATAAATCATGCTCTAAGACAACCCCCAGCGGTCCCGTCTCTCTTAATATCCCAACAGTGAGGGAGGATCATGAAGAAGAAAGATCCTGGGGAGAGAGAATCACTGCTGTGAGGCCGGTCAGGGTCTGCAGTTAGGGCCTGTTGTTGGAACCTGCAGTCACAGTCTAGCTGGGTAAAAGCCTGCAGTCAGGGTCTGCAAACTAGTGCATGCAGCCATAGTCCAGCCAAGTAAAACCTGCAGTCAGAGGCTGCACACTAATCCCTGCAGTCACAGTCTAGCTGGGTAAAAGCCTGCAGTCAGAATCTGCAAACTAATACCTGTAGTCATAGTCTAGCCAAGTAAAAGCCTGCAGTCAGAGGCTGCACACTAATCCCTGCAGTCAGAGTTTAGCAGTCATACTCTAGCTGGGTAAAAGCCTGCAGAGTCTGCAAACTAATACCTGCAGCCACAGTCTAGCTGAGTGAAAGCCTGCAGTCACAGTCTAGCCAGGTAAAAGCCTGCAGTCAGAGTCTGCAAGCTAATCCCCCCAGTCACAGTTCAGCAGGAAATACCCAGCAGTCTGAGGCAGCAAGGGAACCCTCCAGCAGGAGCTTGCTGCAGCCAGAGTCAGTGAATGGTTGGAGTCAGGATGGCAGAGCTGTAAAGAGGAATAAACCCTATAAATAGATCCCAATAAACCAATAAACAGACTCTTTTCACGCTGTGAGAAACAAGAAGTCTGTGTCTCGGCTCGTTTCTACCCTCTAACACGAGGGTTGCTGTGACATCCTGCAGGCAGGGGACGTGTCCTGGTCTGCCCTTGCCAGTGAGTCACGGCACAGAGCCAGGCGTGTCCCCCGTGCCACAGGAGGAACGTGCCCCAAGCTGCAGCCAGAATTAGCAGGAACTCCACACAAACCGTGGGATCAAGGACCTGTTCATTCCTCCCCCACTCTTTTTGATTAGTTTTTTAATTCCCTAAAATCATTGTTCCTCACGCAGGAGTTCCCCACAACTCCACGACCCAGCAGCAGGCAGGGGGTTGGATGGTCCTTGTTAAATTAAGGGCTGCCCAGAAGTTAAAAGGCATTCCTTGTGTTTGTGTTTTAATTTTTAATGGCTCTGCTTTGGGGATCTTTCGGAGCCAGGATTTTATTTTAGCGCATTACTTTGTCCCTGCTTGTACAGGCTGTAATTTAGCGATTCTGCATTAATAAGAGATCATTCCTCCTTCCTCTCTCACTTGTCCTTCCTTTGGTAATAATCAAATAAATGGAGCGTGTCAGGAAGGGGCTGAGAGCTCCAGAGCGTGCCTGGGGCCATGGGACCCCACCCTGGCTTGGTGCCTGCTCCGGCCAGACCTTCATTCCCTTTTCCTGTCTCTTCACAGTCCTTGGGTGGTTTGTTTTTCCCCCAAAAACATTGTCCCTGCAGCATTCCCACTGCTCCAGGATGGAGATGGACCACTTGGCTTTGTGTTCTACTCTGCACCGTGTGGATTTGGGGGTTTATCCAGCACATTCCAACCCCAATGTGGGTTGGAGAGTGTGGGGGGCTGATTTGGGGGCTGCCCATCACCCTGGCAGCACCAGCAAAGTCACTGCTGGGGACAAACCTCCATGCCAGGGTGTCCCGGGGCTGCTGAGACCATCCCGAGCTGGCAAACAATGGGATCACTTCCCTCTGGAAGTCAAACTCACCAGAGCAGCATCACAGCCTTGCAGATTTAGGGGGCTGGGGGAGAGAAGTGATTTACGCTGATTTTATTTGCATTTTAAATCACGCTCTCCGCTAAACTAACGGACCCCCTATTTATAGCTGACTCCAGCCTAAAGTGAGTGCTAATTACTACAATTAATACAGCACCGAGGCTTTGCAGCCAACTCCACTGCCAAGCGAGTCGCCTACTCATTTTCAATTAAAGTGCATTGACAGGGAGAATACGCAGCCATTAACGGCACAGGCCTGGGGTGTAATTACATTTTGCCAAAGTCATTAATCTCCTGCAACCACCTGGGTGTGCCCCCCAGGGCCGGAGTGGGGGCACTTCGGAGGGACAGGTGAATAAAGGTGTGGGGTTTCACTGGTGTTCCCTTGGGCTGTGGGAGCGCATCCCTGGATGGGCATCCCTGGATGGGCATCCCTGGTTGGGCATCCCTGGGTCTGTGGGTGCCCCCTGAGTGCCTGCGTTAGGGTCAGGCAGACCAATCTGGGGTCTGTGGAGCTCTTGGGGAGGTTTTCCTACCTTAGTCAAGTTTTGAAGGGCCGTCCCCACATTTATGATTATCTCCTGAGCTCTGTGCAGATTGAAAAGGGATTTTTCTTCCCCTCTGACCAGGGATGTCCTGGGTTACAGTGTCAGCTGTGCCCACAGTCTGTGCTCCATCCCCATCCCCAGGAGCTGCTGGAACCAGCTGGGGCAGTGTTTCCCTTCTCTCCTGTCCATGCCCAGCAATGCCGTGCCCATGGCTCATGGGGAACTCCCTGCGGGAGCCATCTCTGGTTCATGGGCCAGCAAGGAGCCACTGCAGGGCTCAGAGAATGAGATCAGCCCAGGGGGAGATGCTCCGCCCAGGGGGAGGAGCCAAGCATTCCCACCTGGATAGAATCCGGGATTTGGGACAGCACAGGGAGCCCTGACCCACTGGACTCCCAGAGGACAAGAGCTGCCAGAGCTTTCTACAGGATCCCTGCTTGGACAAGAGCATTTCATCTGCACTGCTGCCACCACCCTGACTAACAGGGGTCAGGTTGTGTTCTCACTCTGTCAGTGGTTTTTGTACTATTGCATTTACTTTATTTTATTTTACTTTATTTTACTTCTTTTCTTTTCCCTCTTATTAAATTGTATTTTCTGACTTGGAGTCTCTCACTGGCTTTGCTTTCAAACCAGCACAAGGGAGCAGGACAGAAACAGCTCTGGGTTTTACCCTGGGCATTTGGGGGGGTCAGAGGGAGAGCAGAGGAGCCAGGAGGATGAATCCCAGGCTGGGCCAGGGATTATGAGGAATGCCAGAAGGTTGGATCATCCCAGAAGTGATGAATGCCTCCCTGCCCTCGTTCCGCCCCGTTTGATGCTTTTTGGCAGAGGCTCCATGCGGGCACCACCAGCCGCAGAGGGGGAACTGCTCAGAGAAGCAGAAGGAGAATAAATAAAGAAAAATCAGTGTGAAAAAGAGACTTTACCACAAACAAGAGAGCAAAACCCCCGGAGCAGTGTGGGAGCAGCGGCTCCCGACGCCTCCGGCAGCGGTTGGGGAAATCATGCGCGAAATGTTGCGGTGACAAGGGGCAGCGCTGGGGCGGTGACAAGGGCAGCGCTGGGGTGGCAGGAGCGCACACACGCATTTTCCTTGGCCCTTTAACACTGCCAGGGCTTGACTGCCCAGGATTCGGCGCAGGCAAAGTGGCTGCAGCCCGCGGGGCACCGGTGTTGGATGAGGGGAAAGGGGAAAGAGGTGGAGAGGGGGAAGGAGGTGCTGGAGAGGGGGGAAGAAGGGCTGGGGAGCAAGGAACAAGGGCTGGGAAATAGGGAGGAAGGGCTGGGGAGTGGGGAATGAGGGCTGGGGAAGGGGAAAAAGGACTGGGGAACAGGGAAGAGGGGCAAGGGAGCAGGGAATGAAAGCTGGGGAATAGGGAGGGGCTGGGCAGCAGGGAATGAGGATTGGAAATAGGGAAGAAGGACTGGGGAGCAGGGAATGGGGGCTGGGAAATAGGGAAGAAGGACTGGGGAGCAGGGAATGAGACTGAAGAGGGGGAAGGACTGAGGAAGGGCCCAGGAAGGGCACCTCGTAGGTGCTCCCCTCACTCCTTCCCACCTGCTGTGGGAGCTGCTGGGGGACACCTGGCTGCACCCTGTGAGCCTCAGGGTGTGACCCAGCTCCCACCCATCCCTTGGGTGTCCCAGAGCTCCTCAGCCCCCGTCACAGAGCCCTGGCTTTGTGAGGGTGAGCTTGTTTTTCCTGGAGCTGCCTCTCCGTGCTCTGTCCGCTCCCTTTGCTCTGTGCTTTGGGCTTGGCTCTGACACTCCAGGGTTCTGGATCTCCTCGGGCTCCCTGGAGCCAGAACTCAGCTCAGCCATGTCCAGCTCTGTGTTCCTGCATTCCCTGATCCCCACAGCTCCAGGTTTAAACACTGGCACTGAGCAAGGAAAATCTCCCAGTCCATGTTTGTCCCTGGCTTTATGGACAGCCCGGAGGAGCAGCCGGGGCTGGGGGTGAGGGCTGGGAATGTCTGAGGAGCTCGGCCAGAGGGACAGGAGCAGCACCCGCCATGTGTAACACTCTGGGGGCACCGTCCTGTCATTGTAGGACATGAAAGAAAGATGAGAAACTCCAAATATTTCAGAAGGCAAAGAGCATAGAAAAAGCTTTATTGTCTAATTCTTACCACCTTTTATAAGGTGTTCTCCTACAGACTTAACATGGTTGGTCAATGTGGGCTCGATATTTCTGAGCCTGAGAGAATTTTAGCTTGCTAATCATTACTAGCTGCTTTTCTAAGAGGAAACTTTCAACAGTTTCTTTTCCCAAAACATTTCTCCTTTTCCTAAAACATTTCTAAGTGGGCAGTGTTTTTTTCTCATAACAATGTTCCCCAGCTGTTGTTTCCTATTACTTAACCAATGGAAAGAGGTGTCAATCCTATTGACCAATGAATAAATTTTTTAGCAAAGTGTGCCATAAAACAAGCAAAAAGATTGTAAATAAAACCTTCTGATGTTCTCTTTGTCAAAACTAGAGTCAAACTATCTTTATTTCGTGTCCTATGATGACAGATGAGAGACTCCAAATATTTCAGAAGGCAAGGAGCATAGAAAAAAGGCTTTATTGTCTAATTAGTACCTTTTATAAGGTGTTCTGATACAGACTTCACACGATGGGTGAATAGGAACGACGCCTCTCTAATCCCATGGTTAAACCAGAGAAACAGCAAAACACCACCTGGAAAAAGATTGTTTTGAGAAATTAGAGTTGTTTGCCAAGATTGTTTTGAGAAGAAGCTTTCTTGAGAAATTTTCCCTTGGGAAAAAAAGTTAGCAGCTGCTGGCAGGCCAAAATCTGTCAGACCCGAAATATCAGGCCCACACTGTCCTGCTGCTCCCTGGAAGTGGATGGCTCTGCCAGAGCTGCAGACACCGCAGTGATGAGGCAGGAATTCCATCCAGACACCGGGCAGGGTCAGGGTGCTCCATCCAGCCCCATCCCTCCTGCCCCTGTCCCTTCTCCCCGCGTTGCAGGAGCTCTGGATCCCATCCGCTCGGATTTATGGCGCTGCTCGTAGGAAGCGCTGCCTTTTGCCTGTTAAATTCCCAACATCTCTCTGCTCTCCCCAGGGCTCAGCTCCATGGCTTGACTGACACGAAAGCGTTCCAGCATCACACATGGAGAGAGACAAATAAGCAATTTGCCAGGAAATTATCCTTTGGGATTCCTCCTCTCTCCAGTCGGTTTAATTGGGTGAGCTCAGGGTGGCTTTAATTCTGTGCTCCCAGCACAGCCTCACCCCCTCCTTGCTTTTGTGTCTCATCTCCCTCCTTCCCCTCCTTCCCGGGGCCATTTATCTTCCTCCTCCTCCTCTTTGGTTTTTTTCCCCCCAATATCTCCTGGAAATGGTGACAAGCTGAAATGTTCGAGTCCCTCATGGCTGACAGGTTCTTTAAGACTTTGGTACTTCTCTGAGGGTGATGAACGGGCTGAGGGGATCCCTTGGGTTCCCTGGGGATTGGGATGGCCGTGGCAGGGAGCACAGAGCCACACGGATATCCCATGGGATGAGGGCTCTGTGTTCACCTCCTCTGTGCCCAGCACCTCCCAAATGTGTCCCAGGGCAGGCTGAGGGGGCAGCTGGGACAGCCCAGGGTGGCACTGGGAGCTCCTGGTCATGGCTGGAGCCTGGAGGATTCTCCTTTTCCCTGCTCCCGTTTCCCAAATTGCTCATCCATATCAAAGGGGTTGGAGAACACATGAGGTTCGTTGGCACTGGGCACTGGTGGGGCACAAATTTCACCCTCTTAATGTGCCCTGGCATTTTCCTGGTCTCATCCCAGAATTACCTGCAGGGCATTTTATGGGCCACATTCCCAGTGATTTTGCTGGGAGCACTGGGAATGTCTAGTCTCACCCCAGAGTTACCTTCAGGGCATTTTTGGGCCACATTTCCATAAAATTGGGAGCATTGGGAATGTCCAGGTGCTCCCAGAGAAGCAAAAGAATTGCCTGGAGGGCAGGGGGGAGCAGAGGAGATGGAGAGAGACAACCAGAGTCCATCTCCACTCCTCCAAGAGGCCTGGAGCCCTTCCACCTGTCCTCACCATCCCTCCCCACCTTTCCCAGGGGATTCCCCACTCCCCCAGCCCAGCCTGGCTGCTGCCCATGGAGGCAAAGCTCATTTTTTGGGAGTTCACAGCGTGTTCCAGCTCAGTTCCAGCTCAGTTCAATTTACACTGATTTTATGCAATGTATGGAAAGGAGGGAATAAGCAAGGCCAGCCCCTGGCCAGGAAAGAGCAGATTTGTGGCACTCCCGTGGTCCCCAAGGACCCAGCACAGGTTTCCAAGCAGCACACGGTGACGAACGAGGGATAATTCCAAACGGCAGCTGAAATCCAAATTCTGGCAGTAATAAACACATAAAGTAGTTAAAAATAAATTGATTAGCCAAGGATATCCTCTTAGCACTCTTTAAACTCTAGCATCTGCTTGTAATAAATAATTCAGCTGTGGATATTAATGAGGGGAGGCTTGGCTGGGTTGGGAGGCTGCTCGGAGCTCTGTGGGGACACAAGGTGTCCTTGTGCTTCCCTGAGGGCTTCTGGGGACTTCAGGTGTGTCCTTGTGCGTCCCTGGGAACTTCAGGTGTATCCATGTGGTTTCCTGGGGACTTCCTGTGTCCTTGTGCTTCCCTGGGGACTTCTGGGGATGTCAGGTGTGTCCATGTGCTTCCTTAGGAACTTCAGGTGTATCCATGTGGTTTCCTTATGGACTTCTGGAGGCTTCAGATGTGTCCTTGTGCTTCCCTGAGGGCTTCTGAGGACTTCAGGTGTGTCCATGTGCTTTCCTGGGGACTTCAGGTGTGTCCACCATGTGCCTCCCTGGTGACTTCCTGGCGACTTCAAGTGTGTCCATGTGATTCCTTATCGACTTCTGGAGGCTTCAGGTGTGTCCTTGTGCTTCCCTGGGGACTTCTGGAGGATTCAGGTGTGTTCTTGTCATTCTCTGGGGACTTCAGGTGTGTCCTTTTGCTTCCTTGGGAGGAATGTCAAGTGTGTCCATGTGATTCCTTATGGACTTCTGGAGGCTTCAGGTGTGTCCTTGTGCTTCCCTGGGATCTGTTGGGAGTGGCACACGTGTCCAGGTGTGTCCCAGCTGACAGAGACACGAGTGCTCTGACACGAGGTGGAGGAGCTGAGAGCCAGGCACACACAGGGTGCCCCTCGTGTCCTCAGCGTGTCCCTGTGCTCCTGCCCTGTGGCACATCTGGATCCTCGGGAGCAGCCACGCCCAGCCCAGCCCCCATGGTGCTGCATCCCTGTGGATCTGGACATCCCATCATGGAGCCTGTTCCCTCTGGAACTCGTGCATTTTCTGCCGTATCCCTGTGGGATCCAGGGAGGAATTGGGGATCCAGCCCCTCCCCTGCCCTGTCCCCGGCAGCAGCAGGGGCTGTCACAGCCTGATAATTGCTGGGTTTCTCCGTTTTTAATCAGCACCAGCAGCTGCTGTGCCCAATGCTCCAGGGGCTGCTCTGGCACACGCCCGGCAGCCCAGGGCCTGCTCCAGGCTCAGCTGGAGGAGCCAGCTGGACCCAGACCAGGGCTGGGAGTCAGAAACACTCGGGGGGAGAGCAGGGGCACCGGCAGCTCCAGGCAGGGCTGGGGAGGAGGGCTGGGGCCAAGGTCCCAGCCTGGCTGCTGGTGCCGATGGCATCTCTGCCTCTGGGAATGCAGATCCTTCCCAGGGGAAGTCCAGCTCCCAGTTTAACCAGTTCCTGCTCCTGCAGGCAGAGGCAGAGAGGGAAGGGCCAGAGGCCAGTGCTGGCACATCAGCTCAGGGAAGGAGCCCCGTGACATCCCTGGAGCACCAGCAGTGCCAGCCTCTGTGTCTGATGGGATAAGAGGGACAGAAGAGGGCAGGAGAAATGATGGAAGGATTTTAATCTTCCCATTGTCCTGGGTTACACTGTCAGCTGTGCCCACAGTCTGTATTCCATCCCATCCCCAGGAGCTGCTGGAACCAGCTGGGGCAGTGTTTCCCTTCTCTCCTGTCCATGCCCAGCAATGCCGTGCCCATGGCTCATGGGGAACTCCCTGCGGGAGCCATCTCTGGTTCATGGGCCAGCAAGGAGCCACTGCAGGGCTCAGAGAATGAGATCAGCCCATGGGGAGATGCTCCGCCCAGGGGGAGGAGCCAAGCATTCCCACCTGGATAGAATCCGGGATTTGGGACAGCACAGGGAGCCCTGACCCACTGCACTCCCAGAGGACAAGAGCTGCCAGAGCTTTCTACAGGATCCCTGCTTGGACAAGAGCATTTCATCTGCACTGCTGCCACCATCTTGACTAACGGGGTTAGGCTGTATTCTGACTCTGTCAGTGGTTTTTTGTACTATTGCATTTACTTTATTTTACTTTATTTACTTTATTTTACTTCTTTTCTTTTCCCTCTTATTAAATTGTATTTCTGACTTGGAGTCTCTCACTGGTTTTGCTTTCAAACCAGCACACTCATGAACCTCTGGGAAGGGCCCAGGCCTGGGAGATGGTCAGAGGCACAGTGTGGGCAGGAGGGACAGGGACTTTGCCAGTGGTTGTCACCTCCTGTCTGCTCTCAGTTCCCAGCCTGCCACCTCCACCCTCCGCCAAAACATCTCCCCGAGCTCCTGAGGCCACGGTGATGTGCTGGGCTCATTAATCACCCCCTCCCATCGGTGTCTGCACAGGAATTAAACTCATTTGTCACTGCTGCCCTGTTCCAGCCGCCCCTCGCCCGCCCCGCTCTGCTCGCAGGGCTCGTGGCTGCCCCGGGCCCGATGTGTCCCCACGTCCTCGGGCACCTCGGGCCTTGCTCCGCCTCCACCTGCTCAGAAACACCCCGGGACCTGCACAGAGGTGTTTCCTGTGCCCTCCCTATGCCCCATCCCAGTTTGGGACCCCAGACCTGGCTGTGCCCGGACGTTGATGCGCCAGGGCTGAACACGGCTGGGGTGACCCCTTCGCTGCACCAAACCCCGCAGCAGACACGGCCAGGCCTCTCCCATCCTCCTTTTCAAACCTCTCCCATCCTCCTTTTCAAACCTCTCCCATCCTCCTTTGCCCAGGTTTTGGGTGACCATTTATCCTGAGCTGTTCCCCAGCCCATCCCCGTGTCCCCCTCCCTGCCCTGGACCCCTCAGCCCCGGTGCTGCCGGAGCAGAAAATCCATTCCCAGCCCCTCCATCCCCCGTGCTGCTGCCTCCACACGCTCTGTGAGTCCTGCTCTGCTCCAGCTTCCAGCACGGCCCGGGAATACTCCCGGGAATGTTCTTAATGAGCCTGCCATCCCTGCCGGGCACCCCGGCAATAACACACGGCCCTGCCTTTTAACTACCTGCGGGTAATCACTCAGACTCCAATAAAACGGGCCGGAACAAGCCCCTGGTCGCGTTGTTAGCAATCATTTTCCTGCCTGTTAACCTGCTCCCCTGCTCGTGTTTTTCCCCCGAGAAGCCCCAGATGTGGTGGGGAGGGAGCGGCCAAGCGCAGCTCCAGGCGTGGCTGCATCCAGCGGCTCCTGCTCCTCCCTGCCCACCCCCGGGCTGCATTTTTGGGCACAGAAGGTTTATTTATCCACTGGATCCGTGCAAGAGACCCATCCCACATCCAGGTGTGTCCACCTGCTTCCCTCGGAACTTCAGGTGTGTCCATGTGAAGGAGCAATCTGCAGCCTGTGCAACAACCAGTTAGGATTAGGCAATACCCCTTGAAGAATGGAGATAGGGAGGGAATTAGCCCCATAATAGAAAAATTCCTAAAGTTAGGATTATTGAAGGAGTGTCAGTCCAATTTTAATACCCCCATATTAACAGTTTGAAAACCAGACGGGTCATATTGGTTTGTACAAGACTTATGGACAGTGAACAAAGTAACTTTGTTAATTGTTATTGGTATTTTAGAGGTTATTGTTATTGTTATTGTTATTTTATTTAGACTTAACACCTCCAGTACTGTTTGTTGTTTACTGGTTTGTCTGCACAGGCTGCAGATTGCTCAAAAACGCTGGAAAATGGGAATGACTGCGATTAGGATTTTTTGTTAGCCCTAAAAAACCCATCTGGGCCTGGGGAATGCAGTCCCTGCCCCGAATCACTACCCAGCATGGGGAAACACGGTGCTGTCTGCGCCGTCAGCAGTGCTGGCGCTTCCCAGGAGACGCCTGTTTTCCTGTAAATCCCTGTTTTCCTGTAAATCCCTGTTTTCCTGTAAATCCCAACATGCCCAATGCCTCTCCCTGACGGGAGCCTGAGCCCCGCACAAAGCCCCGAGGCTCTGCTGCGGCTTAGCGTGGCAAATGTAATGTTCTTAGTCAGCCTCATCGCGGCAAATCTCCATATTTCCCAGGGATAAACACGCACCTCTCCTCCCCGGCTGCTGCTCTAGGGCTGGATTCCCCCCGCGGGAGGGGCTGAGGACACGGAAGAAGCCCTGGCCCCTCTCTCATGGGGATTCTGTCAGCTTTGTATACAGATTTTTCCCTAAAGGGAGGAGGTTTTGCAAAGAAAGGAGCTGTGGAAGCTGCCCTGAGCACCTTCCAGCTGGGCTGGTCCTGCTGGGGATGGGGGATCCCGGGCCATGGACACGGGAATGATGAGCAGGGCAGTGGGAGCGCCCTGGTGTAAGGAAAATTAATCCCCAAACACCAGAGATTTATGTCTCAAAAGGAGACAGAGGAGTTCTGTAACTTTATTCCAATAAAGGGAGGGGCCATGGGACATTTCCCCTGGGGTCTCTCCAATTTTTGGAGGACGCAGCCTCCTTTTTATCCCAATTTCCTGACCGCATTTCCCTCTCTCTGTCCCCACTGGCTGAAGGACTTGAGAGGTACAGACTTCCCGGAATGCCTGATACCTAAAATTCCCCTTTTAATGTATAACTCCCCTTTTAATTTTTAATTCTTATGGGATTTATAGGTTTTCCCCATTGTTTATTCCATCTTTCAATATCCAATTTCATTTACCAGCAAACCTACGATTTGTTTGTAAAGGCAAATATCTTCTTTCCCATTCATTAATCAGTGGAGCCCTTCCCATTGATTCTTTCATCTCTCAGCGCTGGTTTTTATCTGCCAGCAGACCTACAGCTTGTTTGTAAAGACAAATCTGTCATTCCTCTCCTGTTGTTGTAGGACACAAAAGAAAGACGAAGGACTCCAAAATACTTCAGAAGGCAAAAGCACAGAAAGCTTTTTTCTCTAATTCTTATTACCTTTTATAAGGTTTATCAATACAGACTTAACAGGATGGGTGAATGGGAACAACATCTCTCTAATCCCATTGGTTAAACAGAAGAAACAGCAAAACTCCACCTGGAGAAGATTGTTTTGAGAAAGAATAATTGTTTGCCAAGATTGTTTTGAGAAGAAGCTTTTTTTGAGAAGTTTTCCCAAGGGAAAGAGTTAGCAGCTGCTGGCAGGCTGAAATCTGTCAGACCCAGAAATGTCAGGCCCACACTGTCCCTGGGCTCCTGGCGTGGCTGTGGGGATGAATCCCATGGGGGTGGTGTGAAGGGCTGCCCTGGGCAGCTGGGATCTCCTCGGAGGGTCATCCCCAGGTTTTGGGATGTCTGGAGCTGCCTCAGGCAGGGCTGCACCCTTGGGTGTCACCCTGCCTGCCCTGGGCTGCTCCCCTTGGAATTCCAGGTGTAAATGGAGCTGAAATCCCCGCCCTGGCCCACATCTGAGCTGTGCTGGTGGAGAAACCAAGCAGGACCCCAAACCATCCCCAGACAGGGCTGCACCGGGGCAGGGCCAGGCTGAGCTCAGCTGTCCCCATCCCAGAACATCTGAGCTGAGGACATGGCGTGGAGTCACAGAATCACAGAATCACCAGGTTGGAAGAGACCTGCAAGATCATTGAGTCCAACCCAGCCCCAACACCTCAACCAAACCCTGGCACCCAGTGCCACATCCAGGCTTTGTTTAAACACATCCAGGGATGGTGACTCCACCACCTCCCCGGGCAGTACATTCCAGTACTTTATCACCCTTTCCATGAAAAACTTTTTCCTAAGATCCAACCTAAATTTCCCTTGGTGCAGCCTGAGGCTGTGTTCTCACGGTCTGTCAGTATTGCCTGGAGAAAGAGCCCAACCCCAGCTGAGCACAACCACCCTTCATGAAGTTGTAGAGAGTGATAAGGTCACCTCTGAGTCTCCTTTTCTCCAGTTTCCACAGCTCCTTTCTTTTCAAAACCTCCTCCCTCTAAGGAAAAATCTGTTTACAAAGCTGACAGTGTGGAGAACCCCCCAGGAGAGAGGGGCCAGGACTTTTTCTGAGCTGGGCTGTGCCCCGGTGTGAGGGGCAGGGGGTGTTCAGGGAGGTCTGAGGGAGCTGCTGGGCTGGTTCAGCACTGCCAGGAGCTGCAGGTGACCCCCCTGCTGCTGCCAGGGCTGTGGGGCAGAGCTGTGGGGCCATGGCCGCCCCTGCCCGAGGCTCTGCAGCAGCTCAGAGGTGTCACTGTCCACCCCTGGTGACTCCCCAGCTCCGTGGGTGGACAAGGAGAAAAAGAGACGCTGGTGGAAGGAGAGAGATTGGGGAGCTGAGGGGAGGAGGAGAGAGGCAGGCAGGGATGGTTCCTAAAGCACTGGGGGGGATGAGGATGTAGATCACCAGAATTGGCGGGGGACAGGCCATAAAGCAAAAATAAAAAGGTATTATAATTTATGATGCACAGTAAAAATATCCTGGGAACTGGGTTATGAAGAAGAATTCATTCTCTCGCCAACTCTGCGTATCTTTAAAGATGATAAACGACGTTATGATTCTTCCCTGTATCCGAGAGCTGGGAAATTCTCTCCGCCTTGCAGCTCCTGTCACGTCCCCGGTGTGCTGCTGCTGCTCCCCACAGCGCCAGGGGGGCTGAGCTCTGTCCGGGCACTCCTGGGGGGACAGGGAGGGTCCCCAATCCTGGGCTGGGGACAGCAGTGCCGGGGGGCTGGGGCACAGCCAGGACCCATCCCCTCTGCTGTCCCCCGTGTGTGGGACAGGGCTGCACCACTGGCAGCACTTTTGGGGTGTTTTCTGTCCCCCCATCCCCATCCCCAGGCCCCTCCTGCCCGTTGTGGGTGGCTGCTGCTGTTCCTTCGCTCTGAGTGTTCCCAAATGTCACAGCAGAGCCGGTGGAGGAACCCCTGGGTCTCATCTCATGCACAGGGTGATGTTTGGGGTGAGCCAGGGAGAGAAATTCCCTTTTTCACGTGGATCTCCGACCCGGGATCTTGAGCCAGGGCAGAGCTGGGGGTGAGGAGCAGCACCAGGAATGGGACAGGAGGGTTTGGCCCTGCCCCGCTGAACCCTGCAGACTGAACGTGGATCAGCTGCTCACAGGGTGGATTTAAAGAGCTGGGGGAGGAGGATGAAGCCCCAACTTCCTTCCAGGCAGCTTTGGCATCTCTCCCTCCGCTCTGCACAGGGCCGGCCCCGCTGGGCTCCTGCTTTGATAAGAGCCCTTGATGCCTTCGCGCCTCCAGGCACGGAATAAAAGCTTTAATTACCCACTGCCAGCACCGCGGCGCTGCTGACAGCCGGGAGGGGCGTCCAGCCCACACCGGGGAGGAGAAACTCCCTCCGGCAAGAGCCATTCCCAAATCTCCCTTCCATGAGCGGAGCCCGCAGTGGCTGCTCGGGGCTGGCGGGCAGAGCCCTGCTGGTCCCTCAGCTCCTCCAGCCCCGCGGGACAGGGAGGCGAGTCCAGATCGCTCAATTCCACCTCCTGAGGGTTTCTGGCCCTTCCTAAAGTTGGTGGCTGTGGCCCAGAGGCTCCTGGCAGGGCTCTGCAGGGACCCCAGGGTGGGTGGCTCCAAGGCCCTGTAAAGCCCTGGGGTCTCCCCCAGCCCCGATGTCCTCGGCACGGTGACACCAGGTGCCCTGCCTGTGTGGCACTTACAGCCAAGCCTCTGGAATGGCTCCTGGTGGCACTCCTGGGAGGGTTTTTTTTGGCAGAATTGGGGTGAGATGGAGCCCGAACCCCGCGGCTGCATCACCCCGAGCTCTGCAGCCCCAGGAATGCCAGGTCACCCCTGCCCGGCCATGGGGATGCTCAGGACTGCCACCAAAAACCCGAGTTAGGGAGGAGGAGAGGACGAGTGGCATCCTGTGGCTCCAGCTGAGCTGCAAAGGTCAGTGCTGCCCCCTCGGGCTGGCTGCAGGCCGGGCTTCCCTCACACCTGGAAATTTCCAGGCTGGGAGCAGCTTCCCAAGGCTCCAGCTGTGGGATGCGGTCTGTGTCTCACGGGGCTGGCTCAGGGCTTCACTTCAGCCTCCAAATCCTCGTGGCCACCAAGCTCTGCCTCCTGCAGGCCCCTGGGCTCGGCTGCTCCCCTCCCCTCCCCTGCAAACCCCATTAATCACGGCAGCAGCTCCAGCATTCCCAGCGGGGCCGTTTCCCGGCCCTGCTAACAGGTGTTCCTTTACAAGGGCTCGAGAAGCCTCTGGGACCGGCGGGAGCGGGATTGCTGGAGCTCCAGCCGTGCCGCAGGTTGATTTGCAGAGCGGGATGGCAAAGTGCCACATCCCATAAACCCCCCCGGTCCCACAGGGGCCGCCTGCTCCGGGCCCAGCTGCGGCGGGACCGCGTGCCCAGCCGGCTCTGCCCGCCCTGCCCGCCATTTCTTAATCGAGTTCTGGAATATTTTATTACTCCTGGCTCGAGCTGCTCCCCTCTCTCTCTCTCCGAGTCGGTTTTGTGCTGCTCTGCCCTCGGCAGGGATGGAGGGCAGGGGAGGGGCTGGGTGGGACCCTCCAGGCCAGGGGATGCTCTGCCCTCAGGCTTTTCAATCCAGGAGGGTCCTGGTGCTGTCCCTGCACCTCCTGCAGCCCAAACAGGCACCTGCACCCACCTCAGGGGTCCCTGTGCCAGCCGGAGCACGGGGCAAGTTTGGCATTTTCAGGGTGAGTTTGGCACCTTCGGAGAGAGTTCAGCAACCTCAGCGTGAGTTCAGCACCCTTGGAGTGAGTTCAGCACCTCTGGGGTGATTTCAGCACCTCTGGGGTGATTTCAGCACATTTGGGGTTATTTCAGCACCTTTAGAGTGAGTTCAGCACCTCTGGGGTGATTTCAGCACCTTTGGGGTGATTTCAGTGCCTTTGGGGTGATTTCAGTGCCTTTAGGGTGAGTTCAGCATTCCCAGAGTGAGTTCAGCACCTCTGGGGTGATTTCAGCACATTTGGGGTTATTTCAGCACCTTTAGAGTGAGTTCAGCACCCCCGGGGTGAGTTCAACCTTTGGGGTGAGTTCAACACCTTTGGGGTGAGCTCAGCACCTTTAGGGTGAGTTCAGCACATTTAGGGTGAGTTCAGCATTCCCAGAGTGAGTTCAGCACCTTTGGGGCGAGCTCAGCATCTTTTGGGTGAATTCAGCACCTTTGGGGTGAGTTCAGCACTCTTGGGCTGATTTCAGAATTCCCAGAGTGAGCTCAGCACCTTTGGGGTGAGTTCGGCACCTTCGGGGTGATTTCAGCACCTTTGGGGTGATTTCAGCAATCCCAGAGTGAGCTCAGCACCTTTGGGGTGAATTCAGCAATCCTGGAGTGAGTTCAGCACCTTTAGAGTGAGCTCAGCATCTTTTGGGTGAATTCAGCACCTTTGGGGTGAGTTCAGCACCTTTGGGCTGATTTCAGAATTCCCAGAGTGAGCTCAGCACCTTTGGGGTGAGTTCGGCACCTTCGGGGTGATTTCAGCACCTTTGGGGTGATTTCAGCAATCCCAGAGTGAGCTCAGCACCTTTGGGGTGAATTCAGCAATCCTGGAGTGAGTTCAGCACCTTTANGAGTTCAGCACCTGTGGGGTGATTTCAGCAATCCCAGAGTGAGTTCAGCATCTTTGGGGTAAGTTCTGCATCTTTGGGGTAAGTTCAGCATGTTTGGGGTGATTTCAGCACCTTTGGGGTACATTCAGCACCTTTGGGGTGAGTTCAGCCCCCCCGGGATGGGTTCACCCCCCCGGGAGGAGCAGCCCGGGCCATCTGCCAGCAGATTCGGTGTTTCCCAAGCAGTATCAGAGAATCTGCTCCATTCCCCGCAGTCCTCCTAAAAAACTCTTTACTCCCAAGCAAGTGATGGATGTGACAGCCGGAATGTCCCCGCCACTGCCTTCCCTGCCTCGAGCTTTCCCCGTGCCTTTGTCCATCTGCCACAACGAGGGGGCTGCGGCCGCTTTTCTGCCGAGAAAAGCTGATAATTCAGGGCAGTTCTGCGCATTTTTACCGGCTGGAATTGTGGCTGGAGACGCGGGGCGGGAGGGAAGGAAGGCAGGAGGATGTTTGGCAGCGAGCTCACACCCCCTTCCCACCTCCCAGCAGCTTCTGGGCCGCAGAGATTCCAGGATTTGATTTCATTTTGCTGCCACCAGGAAAACACACGTGGAAAAGGGGGATGGAGGGAGAGGACAGAGGGGTTTGGGAGCTGAGGGTGGGGAACAGCCCCATCCGTAACTGAGGAGGGAGTGAGCAATAAACAGGGGTGGGGATGTTTGCCGAGATAAATGGCCCTCAGAAAATCTGCTCCTCGCAAACTTCGCGGGGATAAAAATGATTTAGGGAGACGCTGTCAAGATAAAAATCATATCTATTCAAGAACAACTCCTTACAAGTGTTATTAATAGCGCTGGGGATGGTTAGGCTGCGAAGGACTTTAAAATATTGTGTTTGCTTTGAGCTGCCGGCGCTGCCGGGTGTAATTCCTGCAGGGTGTAACTCCTGCGGGGTGTAATTCCTGCTGGACAGCGCGGGAAGTGGGAATAACCGAGAGGCAGCGGGGCCAGGAGAGCCCTGGGCTCCCTGGATCTGCCTCCTCAGCATCCTCAGGGATGCAGGTTTGGGACTTGGAGGATTTTCCTGCCCTTTTTGGGGCTCAGGAGAGTTCCCGGCCCTGTTTGGGACTCAGCAGATTTATTTCCCTGCCCTGTTTGGGACTCAGGGGATTTATTCCCCTGCCCTGTTTGGGACTTCCCGGATTTTCCTGCCCTTTTTGGGGCTCAGGAGAGTTCCCGGCCCTGTTTGGGACTCAGCAGATTTATTTCCCTGCCCTGTTTGGGACTCGAGATTTCCCTGCCCTGTCTGGGACTCAGCGGATTTTCCTGCCCTTTTTGGGACTCAGGGGATTTATTTCCCTGCCCTGTTTGGGACTTAGGGGGTTTCCCTGTCCTTTTTGGGACTCAGCGGATTTATTTCCCGGCCCTTCGTTCCAGCCACGCCCCACACCCCAAACCGCCTTGATGGGGGTGTTTGGGCTGGACAGAAGCAGCGGGGCCTTGGCTGTGTCGGTCCCGGTGCTGATGCTGCCAGATCCTCTCCCCGCTGCACCCCAAACCCAGCGCCGGGCTGGGGTGAGACATCTCCAAAGCCGCCAGGCTCGGGTGCCTTCCCGCATCCCTCGGCTGCGGCATGAAAGGTTTCAGCGGCATCCGAGCCCTCCTCCCGGGTTAATCACCGCCCGCGAGCCGCTCCTGTCCTCGGCTTCCCCGCGCTGACATCAGGCTCTGCTCCCCGGGGCTCCCGGCTCGGGGCTGCCCGCACGCCGGGTCCTCCCTGCGGGGCAGGGAACTGGGGAGGGGGGCAGGGAATTGGGGGGTGGAGAAGGGAATTGGGGGCAGGAGTGGGAAACTGGGGAGTGGAGAAGGGAATTGGGGAGCGGGGCAGGGAACGGGAGTGGAGAAGGGAATTGGGGAGTGGAGAAGGGAATTGGGGGGTAGAAAAGGGAACTGGGGAGCGGAACAGGGAATTGTGAAGCGAAGTGGAAAATTAGGGAGCAGGGCAGGGAATTGGGGAGCGAGGCAAGGAATTGAGGAATGGAGAAGGGAAGTGGGGAGTGGGGCAGGGAATTGGGGAGTGGAGAAGACATTGCAGCCAAGCAGCAAAATTCTAGAAGGGGAAAAAAAAAAAGGATAATTCTTCACAAGAGGCGCAGGAACTCCAGCAGACAAAGAAGGAAGAACTGANGGCAGGGAATTGGGGGGTGGAGGAGGGAATTGGGGAGTGGAGTGGAAAATTGGGGAGCGGGGCAGGGAATTGAGGAATGGAGAAGGGAACTGGGGAGTGGGACAGGGAGCTGGGGGAAGGAGCTGCCCCAGCCCCACTTGGAGACGTTGTTCTGTGCCCCGGGGCCAGCTCAGCCAGACAAACGGACAGACAGACGGACACACCACCGGGGAGGAGCGAGCTGGCAGGTTTTTGTGCCCCTCCGAGCGGGCAGGTTTTTGTGGAAATTCGGGAATAGGGAACAGCGGGCACTTCCCAGCCCCTCCCGCTTCCCCAGGCCGGTCGGGAAGGGCTTCATGAACTCCCCAGGCCTGCTGGGACACAAAGCCTCCCCTGGGCACGGGAGCGAGCAGGAATGGGAGGGGTGAGGGATGCGATGGGGGTGAGCTCCTGGAGCTCCCCTGTCCGCCCCCTCCGCAGAGCCGCCCTTCCAGGCAGCCCAAACCTCTCCCTGACCCCCGGGGACAGATCGTTCCTCTCCTCCTTCCCTCCCATCTCCTCCGAGCCCCTCCCTCTGCAGCCCCACATCATTCCCGCCGCTCTCCCCGGGCTCATTCCCGGCACTTGACACCTCTCAGCTGGATGAAGATTCATTTTTCCCCGCTGGGATGCCTGGAGAAGGAGGGGGAGGTCACTGCTGTGCTTCGGAAGCTGTGAGAGCAGAGCTGAGGGTTTAATGGCACCTTAAATATACGGCTGATTGTTGGGTCCAATTCTGATCCGAAAGCAAATACAGGCCTGGGAATAAAGGAGGAAGATGAGTTTCACTAGAAGGTAAATAAAAATTAACTGGTGGTGATATAAACATACCTGGGTACCAATGCAGGCACGTGGGTTTTGAAATACGCTCAATTAGAGAAACGAGAGTTTCGGATTATTTGGAATAAAAGCTTCACGGCAAAATATCAAGGACTCACAAACAATAAAAACACCCCCAGCTCCAACACCCAGCCCGGGATGTTTATGGCTCTTTAGTGCTCTGAGCATAAAATAAAAGCACCACCACAAATTACCCGGTTGTTTGTGCCACCTCTTGTCCCTGATCTCTGCGGGGGCTCCCGACCCTGACTGAGAGCGAGGAGGGGACCAGGGCACCCCGGGATGACCCTGGAGATGTGTCAGGCTCGCTGCCCAAGCTGGGGAATGGAGTAATTAGAGGAATTAATTAAGCAGGAGGCCCCTTGGCTGGCACTCCTGGGGTATGGGAGCAATTAAGCATCACCCTGATGATGCTCTCACGGGGCTGTTTATTCCCCAGGGTGTTGGGGCAGGGCTGGGGCGTTGAGGCTGCTGGAGCACAAATGTGGGAGGTGATAAAACCGGGCTGGAGCAGCTTTGGAGCAGCTGAACCTGCATTTTGTGTGGGCAGCGCTGCTCTGGTTTGGGAACCGAGCTGGGCTCGATGAATCCCAATGGCCTGGGAGCTCCCCTCAGCCAGAAAACCCCAAAAATGAGGCAGGAGGAGAGAGAAAAGGGGAAAAAAAGGGAAGAAAAAACCTCCTGCTGGAGGGCACGGTGGCCCCGTGGTTGTTTCCAAACTTCTCACAAACGGGGAACAACAAAGAAGTGAAACGCGGAGATAATTAAGGACATAATTGTACACAGACAACTGCTTAATTAAGCTTTTCCTCTTTAAAACCTGACAGAATCTGCTTACAAGGTGCGAGCACGAGGGGAGGCTGCCCATATGCTGGGCCATCTGCACCGCAGGCGGGAGGCAGCAGCCCCGGCGCTGCAGCCCGGAGAGGGAGGAGGAGGAGAACCGGGAAAAGGAGGAAAAACAGGGAAAAAAGAGGAAAAGGAGGAGGTGGGTGCTGCCCTCAAAAGAAAAAGAGCATCACTGCTCTGGCTGTGTGCCAGTGGCCGTGATTTGGTCCCTCCCTCTGCCGTGTGTCATGGATCTATCCAGCCCCCGCTGTCCCATGCTGGGAGCTGCCCCAACTTTAGGAGCACCAGGGCTCCCCAGAATTCAGAATGAGACCCCCCTCTCACTCCTCTGCAGGTTTTTGGGATGGGAATCAGGAAAAAAAACCATTTTTTTGTTCCTTTAAACAAGCAGGACTCAGTAAAGCTCAGGAGTTTTGTCCCAGCTGGGCCCCAAGGGTCTCTCTCCTCTCTGACACTTGGGTTTGGATCCGGATAAACCCTCGGGAGTGTAACAGGCTCAAATCCCTGAATCCACGTGCCAGCCCCTCCTCAGCACAGCCCTCAGCGAGGGCAGGGGAGGGGGCTCCATCCTGGGTCTGGGGTCCCTGCTGGCTGCACTCCCAGCTCCTCTTCCCCTGAGTTTTAGGACACATTATTTGATGCTCTTCCCTGCCTCCTTTTTGGGGCTGGCAGCAGGATCCATCCCAGCCCCTCTCCCTGGCTCACCCCCAGTGTCCATCACTCTGTGGGGGATTGGGACAACGAGTGAAGATTAACAAACGAGAGGAAAAGGGACGGGGGCACCTGACCTGAGCTCCTCCTTCCTGAGATCCCAATCAAAGCCCCAACGCTGCTGGGATGTGGAGATTATAAACATTTATATTTATATAAATATAAATTTCTGTATTGATTCATCCCCACAGCCCTCCAGACTCCTGGGAAGTGATGAGGGGTGACATTGCCAGCGCTGGAGCCAAGCGTTGGTGTCACCCCATGGAAATTGTGTGTCCCGTGTTGGAGCAAATTCCAGAGTCTGGGACGGTCTCAGGATTGTGGCGCCGGCAGGACACCCAGCCATGGGATGGGACACGTGGCTGTGGGATGGGACATGACATGGCCATGGAATGGGACACGTGACCGTGGGATGGGACATGTGGCCATGNCCAAGGGTCTCTCTCCTCTCTGACACTTGGGTTTGGATCCGGATAAACCCTCGGGAGTGTAACAGGCTCAAATCCCTGAATCCACGTGCCAGCCCCTCCTCAGCACAGCCCTCAGCGAGGGCAGGGGAGGGGGCTCCATCCTGGGTCTGGGGTCCCTGCTGGCTGCACTCCCAGCTCCTCTTCCCCTGAGTTTTAGGACACATTATTTGATGCTCTTCCCTGCCTCCTTTTTGGGGCTGGCAGCAGGATCCATCCCAGCCCCTCTCCCTGGCTCACCCCCAGTGTCCATCACTCTGTGGGGGATTGGGACAACGAGTGAAGATTAACAAACGAGAGGAAAAGGGACGGGGGCACCTGACCTGAGCTCCTCCTTCCTGAGATCCCAATCAAAGCCCCAACGCTGCTGGGATGTGGAGATTATAAACATTTATATTTATATAAATATAAATTTCTGTATTGATTCATCCCCACAGCCCTCCAGACTCCTGGGAAGTGATGAGGGGTGACATTGCCAGCGCTGGAGCCAAGCGTTGNTGGGATGGGACATGTGACCATGGGATGGGACACCTGGCTGTGGCATCGGACACGTGGCTGTGGGATGGGACACCTGGCCATGGGATGGGATATCTGGCCATGGGATGGGACACGTGGCCATGGAATGGGACACGTGGTTGTGGGATGGGACACTTGGCCATGGGATGGGACACCTGGCCATGGGATGGGACACTTGGCCGCGGGATGGGACATGTGACCATGGGATGGGACACTTGGCTGTGGGATGGGACACGTGGCCGTGGGATGGGACATGTGACCATGTGATGGGACACTTGGCCATGGGATGGGACACGTGGCCGTGGGATGGGACATATGGCCATGGGATGGGACACCTGGCCATGGAATGGGATATCTGGCCATGGGATGGGACACGTGGCCATGGGATGGAATATCTGGCTGTGGGATGGGACACGTGGCCATGGGATGGGACACGTGGCCATGGGATGGGACACATGGCCGTGGGATGGACACCTGGGAACCCTGCCTGTCCCCATCCCCAGTGGGTCTGGGTGTCCAAGAGCCTGCAGGACCCACCCTGGCTCCAGCACTGGAGTTCCATCCCACATTCCCACTGGGATGTGCAGCTCATCCCTTGTGCCTGGCACAGCAGCCTTGCTGTTCCTTTGCCACGCAGCATTTTCATTTATCACATTTATTCCTTAACACGGTTCCAGCAGCCAGGATGTGTCCCTGGAGTGGGGAAGGGAATTCCAGCTGAGCCTGGGGCCGGCATCCCCAGCTCTGAGTGTGGTGCCCCTATTGGGAGATATTGGCTGTGCTGGAAGTGGCTCCCTGGGGACCGCGCTGTGGCTCCCTGGGGACATCCTAATGGCTCCCTGGGGACATCCTAATGGCTCCCTGGGGACAGCCCAGTGCTCCCTGTGACAGCCAGCCCATCTCCTGTGCTGGTGGAAAGCGGCTGAGCTGCAGCTGCTGATTCTCCTGACACACAGGATGCTGTCCCTGGAGCTGTTCTGGTTCTTCCAGGTAAAACCCCATCACTTTTCCAGCTCGGGGACATCCATTCCTGTCGCCACCACTTGTGTCAGGCCAGGACTCAGCCCCTTTGTGTGGGCCTGACTTTTCTGGGTCTGAGAGATTTTTGCCTGCTAGCAGCTGCAAACTTTTCCCAAGGGAGAACTTCTCAAGAAAGCTTTTCCTCAAAACAATCTTGGCAAACAACTCTCCTTTCTCAAAACAATCTTTATCCAGGTGGTGTTTTTCTGTTTCTCTGGTTTAACCAATGGGATCAGAGAGGTGTCGTTCCTATTCACCAATCATGTGAATAGGTGTATTGATACACTTTATAAATTTTTATATTGTATTGATATACTTTATAAAAAGTAGTAAGAATTAGATAATAAAGCTTTTTCTGTGCTCTTTGCTTCTGAAATATTTGGAGTCTCTCATCTTTCTTTCGTGTCCTACCACGACACCTTTGCAGGAGCCACCAGCACGTGCCTTGTCCCCACGTTTGGGGTGTCATCGCCCACCCTGGGTGAGATTCCAGCTCTGGGATCTCTGGGGTGGCAGCCCCGTGGGAAAGAGGGATCCCCAAAGGCCTGGCTTTGCAGGGCAGAGCTGGTGGGAGCAGGGCAGGGATTTAATTGAGCTCCCAATGAGGCGAGGATGAGCAAGAGATGAGGAGGAAGGAGCCAGGTCATGGCTGCACTGGGAGAGATGGGAAAGGGTGAGGGTTGATCCCAGGAATGTGCAGCTTTAGCTGCAGGGATGAACAGCCTGGCCCCAAAAACCAAGGAGAAGATGGTGATGAGCTGCCAGGGAGGAAGGAAGAGAAGCTGCCAGGGAAAGGTGCCCCAGGAGAAATGGGGGTGGGAAGGGGCTGAGGGATGGATGAGCAGCAGGGCGGGGACACCCGGGGCTCGGGCAGGTGTGTGGGGACTGTGGGGCTGCCCAGCTGCTCCACTGGGGCGGGCAGGACCGTGCAGGAGCCCCCAGAGCCGCGTTTGGCCCGCGTGGGTGTTCCCAGAGCGGCGTTTGGCCCGCGTGGGTGTTCCCAGAGCCGTGCCCGGAGCTGCCGTCCCCCATCCCGGTTCACCGGCTCCACTCCCGCTCATCGCTGTGAATTATTGAAGGCGGCACAGCTGACTCAGCTCCGGAGGCTCCAGGGAATTTTTACAGCTCCGGGTCCCGCCTGGGCTTGTCCCCGGCTGTGTCACCTCGTGCCGGGGCCGCCCCTGGGGGCTGCAGCGGGGACTTGGTGCCGCTGTGGGGCTGCCCGGAGCGGGGCAGGGCTCAATACCCGGCTCGGCCCCACAGCAGCTCTGCCTGTGCCGGGGGATGTGGGGCGGGATGGTGATGCCGGCCCGGGGGCCAGGGCTGGGCATGGATGAGCTGGGAAGCTGCAGAGGGGAACTCGGTGGTGGGGAGAAGGGGTAAAATCCGGAATTGTTTGTGTAAGGCAAGGAGAAAGCCTCGGCTCTCCGCTTCGGGGGTGACAGCGCCCCAGGAGGTCGGGATGGGGCTGCCCAGAGCTCCGGGGACACCTGAGGCAGCTGCCAAAAATCCCTCGCGCTGTCCTGGGGAATGTGGCTTGTCCCGCCCTGGAGATGCATCCCTGGGGATGCAGCGGATGAATCTCCTGGGAGTGGGGGAGTCACCGGGAGGGGAAAGTTTTCTTTGGGCATTTGTCCCACTGGAATTAACGGGACTGGAGCGGGGAGGATGAATGCAGCGTGGGTTGTGGCCGGGTGCGGTTACAGAGGCTCACAGGATGCTTAATTACCGCGGGAAGCTCCAGGGCAATGAATACTTCATAAAGCCAGCAGTGAATTATTAATTATCTGTTCATCGGGGGCAGCTGAGATGAACCCCCCGGGGCAGGGGCTGAGCCGGGAAGGGTCTCACTCATCATCCCCGGGGGAGCAGGGATGCCATGGGGCGCTTCAGGCAGAGATTTTGGGGAAAAGCGTTCCCTAAAGCGTTTCTTAATTTGTTAATCACGTGCTGAGCCTCATCAGGCACCTGGAAAATACCGGGAAGGGCTGAGATCAGGTTTGGAATTGTGAGGATGAGCAGAACAGGCTGTGGTAAAATTCCCACGTGTTCCCCCAAAGGACGAGGAGGGAAAACCAAACTGAACCCCCAAACCCGAGCTCAGGGTGAGCCGCTGCGGGGGCGCACGGGGATGCGGGAGGGGCGAGGAGGCAGGACCGAGCCAAACCCGGGCGCAGAGGAGTTACAGCCGCCCCCGACACATCCCAGCCATGGAGAAATCCAGCTCGGCGCTGAGCTCCGGGAGAGGAACCCGGGAGCCGCGGGTGATGCCGGCTGTACAAAGCCCTGCCCGGGGCTGGCCGGAGCGCTCGATGGCGGCGGAGCGGGGACGGTCCGGGGCTGTCGCATCCCGGCTGCCGCAAGGAGCAGGCTCTGCTGCCCTCTACCTCCGCCGGGGGGCTGCGGGGCCGGGGGGCTGCGGGGAGCCCGAAACATCCCGAGCCGAGGCTGAGAGGCGCTGGGAGCTCGCAGCAGGAGCACTTGGGCTCTCCAGCATCAGCCCAGGGATTCCTGGCCATGAGAACGGGAATCTGTTCTGGGAACGCTGCCCTGATCCCTGGGGAGGAGGAGGAGGAGGAAAGGGGGTGGGAACATCCCCTTGGCACCACATTTCATCGAGGTTCTGCTGCCAGAGCCTCCGGCTCGGCCCCCGAGGGCACCGGGCAGTGCCAGTTTGGGGCACTAGCATCCCCTGACACCTGCCAGGCCAGGCCGGCACCCTCCTCCCTTCCCTCCCTGCTCCTCGTCCTTCCTTTCCTTTGGAGGGGCAGGGCAGCCCTGCACATCTGCACGGCACATCTGGCAGGGCACATCTGGACGGGAAATTCCCTCAAAACCCCCTTGGCTGTGCTGATCCCACCGGGATGTCCCGGTCCTTTCCTTCCCGGGATGTCCCGGTCTTTCCCTTCCCGGGATGTCCCGGTCCTTCCCTTCNTTTATTTTATTTGTGCTCACTTTGTAGTTTTGTGTCGCTCCCCCTCCGAAATCCCCGCTGCCGCCGATGTTCTCTAGGCCTTAAAGGATATTTAACCATCTGGTAAATTATTTATCCCTCGGAGGTTCGGTGCGCTCGGGGCAGCTCGGGGCCCTCCCGGGAGAGTTAACGAGAGCCATAAATCAAAGCGACGTCGGAGAAATTTCCCATTCCCGGCCTGAGCCCCCAAATGCCACTCGCGGGGTGGGAGCCGGGCGCTGCCACTTGTTTGGGAGCTTGTTAAATTTAGAAGTTAAATAGACTCCAGGAAGCGGATGAGACACAGCAATCGCTGGCTAAGGGGGAAGTTGGGCGGCTGCCACCTCTTAATGCTCCTTTTGAAGGTGTTTTTTTTCCCCGGCTTTGCAAAGCACCGCCATCAATCCGGCTCGGGGAGGGAGAGGAGGAGCCGAGGCTGCAGCGCTGTGCCCGGGGGTTGGGGACATGGGGACAGCACAGCGCGCTTGGATCAGGCTGTGCTGGCGGGGACAGAGGGGACAGCGGCGCCCCGGGGGTGTAAAAGGCCGGTGGATTTTGCCATTTGTGCCTCAGGTGGGGCGAGGTGAGGATTTACATCTCTCTATGTAAATCTCGGGCTGGTCCCGCACTGCTCAGGGGTCTCCTGGCCAAGGGACAGTGACACATCCCGTGCTGGCTGTCCCGAGCTCCCCAGGAAAGGATTTGGATCAGAAATCCAGCACGGGGCTTTGCCCAGGGCACAGCTGTGACAGCTTTCCCCTCCGCCACCAAACAATTCTGCTCCCTCTGCATCCTCTGGGTGAGATTTTAGCAGGGTTTGTCCTGGTTCCCACCCTCCAGGAAACCCCCGGCTCACCCCGAGGGGTCTGGGACAAACCCCTGGGAATGGTGGGACCCCTCCTGCCCCTGGGACCAGGACAGACAAACTCCAGCTGCCCTTTGGTAATAAAGGAATTAATTCCTCTCCCCGTGGGATGATGTGAAGCTGCAGCCAGACCCCCGAGGTGGGAGGTTCCCCCCTCCCGTGCTGCTGCCAGCCTGCCCGAGCCCCGCTGCTGCTTCCCCACAGAAATGCGAATTTTGGTTTATCACGTCTGCCCGGCGGGCAGCAGGAGCTGCACGGTGAGCTGGGGGAAAGCACAAGGTAATGGAGGTATTTATTAAAGCAGGGAGGGAATTTATATGCTATTCCTGCTTTTTCAGCTCTCAGTCATCACCGGGGGGAGAGGAGGAGTGGGCAGCCTGCGCAGGAAATCGCCAGGAGTCTGTTTTCTGCCCATTTGTCAGTCTGATGAACAAGAAAAATACGGGCAGGCTGGGTGAAGGAGAAATGGAGAGCCTGGAGGAGGCTGGAGCTGCTCCTCCACTGCCAGGAGCAGCCCCGGGTGCACGGGGAAGCCTCCCTGGACCCCCCTGGGGCTGGGGGGGTTGTGCCACCAAGAGCTCGGGGTCCCTGAGGCTCCTGTGGTGTTGGCAGAGAGCTGAGAATGGGAGGGGGAGATGGGAGAGGGGTGTGGGGAGGAGAAAGGGGCTCCGGAGGGGATGGGATTGGGGAGAAAAGGGGTTTGGGAGAGGATGGGATGGGATGGGATGGGATGGGGGTAAAAAAGGGTTTCTGGAGAGGATGGGATGAAGGAGAAAAAGACTCTGGATGGAACAAGCTGGAGGAGAAAAGGGATTCTGGAAGGGAAAGTCTGCAGGAGAAAAGGGATTCTGGAGAGGACAGACTGGAGCAGAAAAGGGATTCTGGAGCGGATGGGATGAAGGAGAATAGGATGGAGNTGGAGGAGAAAAGGGATTCTGGAAGGGAAAGTCTGCAGGAGAAAAGACATTCTGGAGAGGATAGACTGGAGGAAAAAAGGGATTTTGGAGAGGATGGGATGAAGGAGAATAGGATGGAGGAGAAAAGGGATTCTGGAGAGGACAAACTGGAGAAGAAAAGGGATTCTGGAGATGATGGGATGAAGGAGAATAGGATGGAGGAGAAAAGGGATTCTGGAAGGGAAAGTCTGGAGAAAAAAAAGGGATCCTGGAGAGGATGGGATGAAGCAGAATAGGATGGAAGAAGCTGGAGGAGAAAAGGGGTTCTGGAAGGGAAATTCTGGAGGAGAAAAGGGATTCTGGAGAGGACAGACTGCAGGAGAAAAGGGATTCTGGAGGGAATGGGCTGGAGGAGAAAGGGGGCTCTGGAGGGGTCAGGCTGGAGGAGGAAAGAGACTGGAAAGGACAATCTGGAGGAGAGAAGATCTCTGGAGGAGATGGGCTGGAGGACAAAAGGGGTTCTGGAGAGGATGGAATGGAAGAAAAAAAGGGATTCTGGAAAGGACAGACTGGAAGAGAAAAGGGGCTCAGGATGGGGTGGGGTGGGGTGAGATGAGGGAGAAAAGGGCTCTGGAAGGGAAAGTCTGGAGGATAAATGGGGTTCTGGAGAGGATGGGAAGGAAGAGAAAAGGGGGATGGGATGGAATGAAATGAGATGGAGGAGAAAAGGGCTCTGGAAGGGAAAGTCTGGAGGATAAATGGGGTTCTGGAGAGGATGGGATGGAAGAGAAAAGGGGGATGGGATGGAATGAAATGAGATGGAGGAGAAAAGGGCTCTGGAAGGGAAAGGCTGGAGGATAAAAGGAATTCTGGAGAGGATGGATCAGAGGAGAAAAGGGGCTGTGGAAAGGACAGTCTGGAGGAGCAAAGGGGATGGGCTGAAGGTAAAAAGGGCTCTGGAAAGGATGGGATAGAGGAGACAAGGGGTTCTGGCTGGGCTGGGCTGCAGCAGGGCCCTGGCAGTGGGGTGAGGTCGATCCCAGTGCCCAAACCCATCCTCCCAATCCCTGCAGCCCCCCTTGGCAGGGCCCTCCCAGCTGTTGGAGCACTGGAGAGCGTTTGGCACCTCCCGGAGAGGAGCCGGGGAGTGCAAACCCACCGAGTATTAAGTGCTAATAATTCCCTCCTTTCATTTGCAGTTATCCACCTACATGCGAGAGGCCGGGATTTTGCTGACACTTTCTGGCTGGGAATTGAATGCTGCCTGAATCATCCAGCCAGGGCCATTTGTTCATAAAAAAGAGTAAGGAATTGCTGTTTGAATCCTTTTATTGCTGCTAACGTGACACAGGCAGCCGTGATGGATTCGGCTCGGGGATGTGACACAAACGTGGCCGTGCTGGGAAGGGACACGAATGTGGGGACTCCTGAACCCTCCTGGGTGGGAGGCAAACACTGCCTGGGGCTCCCTGGGCTGCTGGGGCTGTGCAGGGTTCCCCTGGCACTGTCAGGGGCAATCCTGGCTTCTCCCAAGGTGTGATCCCAGCATTTTTTCCCTTAAGGAGCAGCTTTTTCCCTTAAGGAGCAGCTTTTCCCCCTGGTATCAGGGTCTGGGCATGCCAGAGAGGGATTTGCCCCCTCCCAGCCCTGTGTGTGATGGCACAGAGGAAGAGAGGAGTGTTTGAGGGTTTTAATCTTGTTCCCAGCGCTGCTGGAGTGGCTGGACAAGGAGATTTTTTTTTTTCCTTTGGCAGAGACAAATGGGCAGAGCCAGACCCTCTGGCATGGAGCTGCTCCTTCTACACTGATGGGATAAAAATGTCCTGGGAGAAATCCAGGCAGAGCCAATCCAGCCTGGAGAGATCAGCCCTGGGCAGGGTGAGGATTGTGGGGAGCAGCACTGGGCCAGGACTGTTGTTTGTCCCTTTTTTGGGGCTCTGTCTGTGCCCAGGGCTGTGGGGCAAAGACCAAGAACGTCTCCCCACCGAGATTTCCCCCCTCATCCCTGCGGATGCTCCAAATCAGGAAGTTATTAACTCCAAGCTGCTTTTCCCCGAGTGCTGCTTGCACAAACGAGAACTGATTTAAAATGAATTGAGCCAATTACTGCCGTTTCCCTAAACCAGCTGACGGCAGTGCTGGGATGAGGAGGAACGGTCCCAGCTGCACAGGGATGGCAGTCAGACACTGAAATGGCCTTTGGGCCCCAGATTCCAGCTGTCTCCGTTCCCTGGATCAGTCTGGCTGCTCTCCTCGGTTTGCATCTGAATTTTGGTGGCAGCAGTGCCAGGCCAGTGGCGCTGGAGCAGGTGGTGGTGCCTGCTCCGAGTGGGTGATGCCAGGATGGTCCCTGCTGGTGGCAAAAGCAGTGCCTGGATATATCCATGTGTTTGTGGAAAAGCGGAAGGAAAGAACTGCTGGGTGATTTTTTAAGGGGAACTTTTGGTGAGATGTTTTCTGCCGTGGAAGGGTTGGGTCTGTTGGGCTGGGTGAGGTTTGGGGTTTTTGGTTGTCTGGTGGCTGTTCCTCCCCTGCCCCCATGGTTTGAAGAAATCAGTTCTGAGCTTGGATATTTTGGGTTTTTTTAGGAATTTGGTCAGGGAGAAGGAGTTCCATCCTCATCCTCAGTGGCTGCTGCAGAGGGGCTGAAGGCAGAGCAGAGGACAGGTTTATCTTTCTATTTTTCTATTATTTTGTCCTTTTAGGACAGGTTTATCTTTCTATTCCCACCCACAGCTTCCAGACAAAGCAGCTCCTTTGCACCATGGATGAGCCCAACCTGCCAGCATGGCTGAGAGCAGGAGAATCCCAGAATTCCTGAGGCTGGAAAAACCATCCAGGATCACTGGGTCCAATCTGGGTCTGATCCCCACCTTGTCACCCGGCCCACAGCACCGAGTGTCACATCCTTGGACACCTCCATCCCCTCTTCCCTCCATCCCCGGGCAGGATCCACCTTGGGAATGTCCCTGGCAGCGGGACAGATGCACCATGGAGGTAAAACTCCTCTGCTGGGGTTAATTTTCCACGGTGGGGTGGGCAGTGGCACAACTGGAGAGCAGCTGGATGGGCAGTGCAGGTGGGAACAGCCAGGAGGAATCAAGGTGGGAATCACTGCGGGAATCACTGCTGGAATCAATGTTGGAATCACTGTGGGAATCACTGTGGGAATCACTGCCGGAATCACTGTGGGAGTCACTGCCAGAATCACTGTGG
>VWYN01016820.1:0-34827 GCA_013400075.1 Hippolais icterina | reverse complement strand
TTCCTTTCCTTTCCTTTCCTTTCCTTTCCTTTCCTTTCCTTTCCTTTCCTTTCCTTTCCTTTCCTTTCCTTTCCTTTCCTTTCCTTTCCTTTCCTTTCCCTCCCCCCAATTGTTTTCCCTGCTCTTCTTTCCCTCTCTTCTTCCTTTCCCTCCTTTTCTTCCTCCCCAATTGTTTTCTCTGTCCCTGTTTCCCCCTAGATGGGTCCTGGAGCAGTCTCTGTCCCTGGTGAGCCCCGGCAGGTCCCTGTGCTTGGATCCTGCTCCCAGCTCCCCTTTCCCACCTGAGCCCTTCACCTGCACGGGGCTGGACTTCACATCCCATAGGGCAGCAGGAATATTGCTCATCCTCCTCCTGCTGATGGGATGGTCTGAGCAGCCCCACCAAAAAAACATTCGGGGCTTTCCTGGTGCCTTGGTGTTGTTGTCTCAACCTGATCCGCTGGGGTTTGATACGGGAACAGGGCAGGGGAAGGAGGGAATGAGGCCATGAAGGGTCAGAGGGTGCCTGGAGTGTGGAAAAGCTGAATTCCTCCTCATCAAAGGGAGTAAATATCCCCTGTGAGCAGGGCAGGGATCTCTCTGGCTGAAATCTGAGCAATTTTCCTGCCTCTGAGCTCAGCCCAGGCCTTGGCTGGGCCCTCCCATCGCCTGCCCGGGGTCACAGCACCCCAAAAGGACAGTGGGGTGCCCAGGGACGTCACCCAGCCCCGTGGGACAAACCAGTCCCAGCCCCTCCCTGGGAGTGAGGCTGCATTTTGTACCATTCCTAAAAATATTCCTGATCCCTCAAGTGAAAACTGGGTGGCTCAGATTTGAAAACCAAAATGGGAACAGCTGAGCTGCATCCCATCGTGTTTTCTCACCTCCTCTCCTTTCTCTCTTCACTTCTTCCAGATCGGGGAGAGGGTGGCAAAGGAGTGACCAAAAATGTAGAGAAACGAGGCAAGGAAACATTTTTTTCCTCCTGTTTATTTCATTCCTTATTTGAGAGAAGAGAAAGTTATAAGCACAAAAAGTTGTAAGTTATAAGCACAGACATTTATTTTATTAGAAAAAGGGATTTAAAAAAATGTTTTGGGTTGTTTTTTAATCCCAGTGAAAGGATTGTTATGGGATAGGATGTTTTGGTCAGTGCCTGTCCCCTCCAGCCCTTGCAGAGAAGCCAAATCCACCCAGGCTCTGTCCAAAAAAAACCCATTTTCCCTCTCTTTTACTCTTTTATGGAGAAACTGAGGCAGCAGGCAGAATTTCCCCAGTGTTGGTGTGCCCAGGTCACCTCAGGGCTGGTTTCCAGAGAGGCTTTGGTGTGAATTTCGGGCTGTAAATCCCAATCCCGGAGCTGCTCCTCAGGGAGCTCTGGGAGCTGCAGGTGCAGAGGGGCCACAAGAGGAGGTAAAAGTAAAATCATTGTCCCTGACAGGCTCCTGAGCCTCTGCTGCTCCCCCAAACCTTCCCCTCCATCCCCATCCATGCCCTGTGCTGTGCCCACAGCCCCTGGAGCCTCTGGAGTGGGAGAGGGAGAAACTCCATGAGACAAATTCCTCATTAATCTGAGACCACTCTGCTGTCAGAACCAGGAGCTGATTCAGCAGGAGGTGAATCCTTCCTGTTGGGCCTTGCCCAGCCAGGAATTGCTGGAATTATCTGGAATTACACTGGAGCTGGGAGGAATTGGAGTGGGACGGGAACAGGAATGGGGAAATCTGCACCCTTAAAATATTCACGCTGCAAACGAGCACGTGCTTCAAACCTGTGACTCTGCAAATGTGCATCTGGCATTAATATTTGGAAAACTGCATTAAAATCTGCCACTGGTGTTTTATTCCTCAGGAGCCCGTGAAATCTGTGCTGCATCCATGCAGGGGCAGCAGCTGGAGGATCTGCCTGGGCTGGGAGGAGATTTCAGCTCCTGCTTCCCATGCAGGGAACCCAAAACAAGCCCAAAATGAGCCCAAAACGAGCCCAAAAGAAACCCCAAACAAGCTCCTTCCCACACTGATCTCGCTGTGGGACTGCAGCCCTTCAATCCCGTGCTGGGTTTTGGACCCATCTGACTCCCAGCAAAAGAAATTCCATGGGAGTGGGGTGGGAATGGATTCCTGTGGGCTCCAGGAAGGGAACTGGGGATACGGGATGGGATTTTTCCAAGCCTAAGGGTGGGTCTGGCAGGGCTGTGGTATCAACAAGTCCTGCACAAAATCCTGACCCCCATTCCCAGCTCCATCCATGCAGCTGTTGGATATGGGGGAAGGGGATGTGACCCTTGGTGGCTCTTGGAGCTCTGACCCAGCCCTGAGCTGGAAGCTTTGCTGGGAGCCCCCAGCGCTGCCTGGATGGGATTTCAGTCCTCCCCACTGCCCCACGAGCTTTCCCCAGGCTCAAATCCCACCTCAGGCTCTGATTTCCTGCCTTCCTACATCCCTTTGCCAAACACCCCGGGCCTGGAGCAGCTTGGAGGGGGGAGCACAGACATGGAGAGAGATGCTCCGTGCTGCTGGCACGGGCAGCTCGTTCTGCGCCCTGTTCCCTGACACTGCAACTGCTCCCAGGCCCAATGGGCTGCACTTCCATGCCAGTTTCCTGGGAAAACGACTCCCAGTTATGCCAAACGTTTAACTTTTGGAACAAGCAGAGCTGCACCCAAGCCCATCCTGCACATCATGATTTTGTTGAGCCTCTAACCTCTGCTGCCATTTGGCACCCGAGCCCAAAGGGGAGTTTCGGGGGCTGCAGGTTGCAAACTGTGCCAGGGATGCAGCAGGATGGAGTTTTGGAATTACTGGGCTGGCAGGGAGACCTCCAGCTGGGATTTTTTATTCTCATTTATCCTTGTTTTGCAGCCGGGATGTGCCAAAAGCTGCGTTTATGGACTGGGCCAAGCCAGATCCAGGAGGAGCCTGTTGCTCCCACCTGCCCTGGCGCTTCCAGACCTGGAGTCTGATCCTTTCTTTTCAGCTCCCCGATTCCTTCCTGTCGGAGCACTCTTGCATAATTAAGAGGTGAAGCTGGCAGGCTGCGTGCAGCTAATACAGATATGATCAATTTTCATCCCTCTGTTTGATTTGGAAGGTTGTCCTTCCCGAGGCAGAAGGCTCCATCCCAGATGGATGGAAAGCTGCCAGCCGGACGCGTCTTGGAGGGACAGCGGGACAAGACACGGGAAAGTTTGGTGCTTTGGAAAAGTGACCTTTCTTGGTAACTAATTTGTCACTTCCCAGCACCATCTGCTGACTCGTCAGCTGCATCCATCATAACCACGCAAAGAAAAGGACTGGAAAAGTCAATTAAAATGGGAATCGGATGGGGTTTGTGCAAATTATTTAGGGAAGGGAGGGGAAAACCCCACACAGTGTGGGTGACATCTCTTCTATCACCCCCAGCCACATTCCCAGAGAGGTTTCCAGGGAGCAAAGCCGTGCTGGAGTCTCTGGGAGCTTTCCACTGCCCAGGGGTTGGTGATAAGCTGGAGCGAATGCCCAGGGATCCGGGAAGCACCTGAGTGCTGGACACGAGGTTTTTCAGGAGGGCTCTGTCCCAAATCGAGCGTTATCGACGGCTGTGACAGCAGCAGGTCCCTGGTGACACTTGGTGTGCCCATGTCCTATTGACTGGCTGCGATGGGGCCAGGTGACAATGCCATTCCCAGGTGATAATGGCATTCCCAGGTGACAAATGCCATTCCCAAGTGACAAATGCCATTCCCAGGTGACAATGCCATTCCCGGGTGACAAATGGCATTCCCAGGCTGGGCAATCGTTGTTCCTGATACCCCTCCCCAGGCAGGCAGGAATGCTGCTGCTCCCAGTCCGTGGATCCCGCTGGATGCAGGAGGATTTCATGGCTTCCCAACTCGTTTTTCCCTCCTGCCCCTCGCCTGGCTGCTCCCAGACTCCCTCAGGAGCAGCACCGGGATGTGCCTGGCCTGATCCCAAACTCTCTGGCATCAGCTCCCGGCTGCTGGTCCCGGGAGAGCACGGATGAGTTCTTGCACAATTCCCTCCCTCTCTCAGCACCTCGTTTGTCTGGAGAGGGATGACAGTGCAGGGTTTGTGTTCCCAGGGGGGATCAGTGTGCCAGGCTCACTGAGGATGGGAGAAGGGGCCACGTGAAGACTCAAAGTGGCAATTTTGATGTTGTTGTGATCTGCAATTACAGCTGAAATATAACTGACACAGGTGTCATTTTAGTGCTGGGGCATTCACATCATAAAAACCTTGTCCAGCAGGCTCAGGATGTAGAAACACAAGCCAAGAGAGAGGAAATTTCTCTGTTTTAGGAACAGGAGGGGAATTCTCTATCTTAGAGATGGGGAAACTGAGGCAGAGCAGATCTGCCTCAGCTGTGGGACCACCGGGAACAGCCAAAGGACCTGTGGAGGGAGCGAGGGGGATCTGCCTGGAAACGAGAAACTCGGAAAACTCCAGCGCAGATAACAACATTCCCTGCCTGGGGAAGCCGTTTCCATGCAGGCCAGGCAGCTGGACAGGCTCACAGGTGAGAGGCTGCAGTGCCTGGATGGGTTTATAAAGGGAGAGGAACCAGCAGGAGCATCCAGGTGTGACAGGAGGGAGAAGAGCTCCGATCTCCAGTGTCCTGTGGCTGCACTCCCAGGTAGGTCCTGGCACCTCTTAGCCACAGCAGAGCCAGCTCAGAGGAGGAGAAGGAGGGAACAAAATCGATGCTGAAACAAGGTGGAAGGTGCTTTTCCCTCATCCCCATCTCGGGAGCTCCAATTCCAGCAGCGCCTGCCTCCTGTGGGGGCCCGGCAGACACCGGGCACTGCCGCAGAGCTGTGGGGAGCCCCGGCGCCCTCTGTGCTCTGAGCAGGCAGGAAAGGACTCTCAGACAGCTCCCAGTGACAGGAATGCTTGGAGTTTTTGGGAGACAGCTCGGCAGGTGAGTGTCCTGCCCTGTCACTGTGCCAGCTGCCCCCCCCGTCACTTGCCCAGGTTTTGGGGGTTGAGCAGAGCTGGCACCGCTGTCCCAGCCCTGTGTGCCCGCAGTGCTGATGCTGAACTCAGGACCCTCCTGCTTTTTTCTTCTCCCAGAGAAGCAAATCCAAGTCCTTTCTGCCTGGACAGGGGCTGAGCTGGAGATCTCAGGGCTGGAATACAGGTCATGCCTGCCAAGCAGGGAAGGGCTTCCAGCAGGGATATTTCTGAGTGGAGAAGTCTGTGTGGGTGTTGGGAGAAGAGGGAGAGAATCAATTCCCAAAGGGATTAGCCAAGAAGAGATGAAGGAGGTGACTGGGTTTATTTTCTTTGTATTCAGCAGTATTTTATTTATTTATATATTTACTGCAGTGATAGAACAAATGAAAAAGCACCAGAGATTGATGCTGCTGAGGTTGCATTGCAAGGAGAGAGCCTGAGAATTCCTGCCTGGATCCCTGCAGGAAACAGGACTGGGACAACCTGGGATGTCCCAGGGCAGGGGGTGGCTCTGGTGGCCTGGTCTGGGTGGGCAGGGGGTGATGGCAGTGCCCAGGGAAGGGAGAGGAGAGGAAGCATAAATAGCAATATGGATGATTTCCATAGCCAGGTGCTATGGAAAGGGAATATTTATTAACTTCCACCGGCCCTCCATTCAATACCACTGATATTTATGGGAAATCTAATTCAGGAGTCAAATCTGACCTAACAATGTCTTCTCAATAAAGTCCAAACCAAGAGGTTGCTGAAACTAATTAAGGATCAGGCTCCAATCAGGTGGAGAAGTTAAGCTGTCGGACCTGACTTCATTAAGTCTGTCCAGAGAGAATATTTTAATATTTAAAGAGAACATTCATTGTTTACATAAGTCCTTTCCTGATGAGAAGTCAGTTAGATCACTTCAGAGGTGGTTTTTAAAGCCCTTTATCCAGGCTCAGACAGAGCCAGGCCAGAAAATGCCTTTCCCATCTCCCTTGGACTCAACGAGGCTTCTTAAAAGATCCAGTCCATCCAGGAAGGTTTCCAGTGGTGAGGAAAATCAAAACAAAAATGAACCAAACAGCTGTGTGAAGGTTTCTCTCTTTGCAGCACCTCTGTCTCCTGTGCTGGCACTGGGATTGATGGGTTTGCTTTGGATGTGCTCAGGTCTTAAACCAACACAGCTGCGGGGCTGAGGATCAAGAACTCAGGGAGGCTTGAGCAATCCTGAAGGGCTGGGCTTGAAATCTCTGGAGGTGTTGTTCAAAAACAAATCTGTTTACACCAACAGCTTTGAGAAGAGAATTGTCAGTCAAGGCACTTCTATTCTCAGCTCAGGAGCAACTGGAAGAGTAAATATCCCTCTGGTGGGCTGGGGCTGGGCTGGACTGCAGCTGGTGCAGAGCCAAGGGCGTTTCTTGTCAAACACCCCTCTCCACTCTTGCCCTGGTGTCTCCTTTCCCGTGTTGTCCAGGCTCTCAGGATGGTTTCCAGGAAGGTGGTGGCCAGTTTGCTGCTGGTGTCCCTGCTGTCCGTGCTGGCTGAGCACACCCAAGGCTTCATGCCCTTTTTCACCCAGAGCGACTTCCAGAAAATGCAGGTAACCCCTGTGGAATGAAAAAACCAGGAAAGGTTTCTCCCAGCCTCATCCCCCAAACTGCCAGTGCACACAGACACTGTGATATCCTTCTCTCCAAATCCATGGCTCTGGGGGGAAGCAGAGGGAATTTTTAAGGTGTGAGATAGAAAGGAAGGGCTTGGACCCCTCTACCAAAGGTCTGCCACACCTGTGGGGGTGTCACCTGCAGTCCCTGCGGGTCCCTTCCCCTTCCTCGGTGCTGGAGTTCTTCCAGAGCAGCTGCAGCCTCCCATCAGCTCGGTGATGGCTCTTTTGTTGTAACAAATAATTAACCATCCCCCGGCTGGTTGTCACCTCTGGGACGTGCCGAGAGAACGTTTTTCCTTTTGAAGTGAAACAAATACCGCTGAAAGGTGTCAGGCAGGCTCGGAGACGGCAGCTTCTGAAACGCAGCCCCAGTGAGCTTCCCCCGCACTGCCGAGCCCCTGGATACCGGGAGAAATCCCATTTCCAGCATCTATCCTTGGATAAAAATTGCTTTCCGTGGGGTGCACAGGCATCCTTCAATGTCCTTGAGGGCAATGGGGACACACATGGGCTGTGTTTGTACCCCCAGCCCTTGTAGCTCCGTGCCTGGCAGGGATTTGGGGTTTTCTGGATGAACAAAGGGGAAATCTGTCCCCAAAGGCTGTTCCTGCTCCTCCTGTGCTCACACACTGGGCACTGAGCACGGCCTGTGTCATGTTTGATGGACACGTCCTCTGTGTCTGTCATATTCTAAAGCACCTCTGGCTTTTTCCAGAGGGTCCTGAAGGCAACTTTATCCCCATGAATGGGAGCAGGCTGACATTACAGACCTGCAGGAAGGCTGGGAAAGCGTGACCTCCTCACAGGGCTGTGTGCAGGGCTCTGCACGTGCAGGGCTGGGCTCAGTTTCCGTGCAGTGCTCCAGAACAGACCCAGGCCAAGTCCCCTGGGACAGCTGGGTAAGGTCCCAGCGCTGCCAGCTCCCATGTCCTGCTGACTCGATTCCCCCTCCACACGTGGGTCTTGTTTACTGCAGCCCTTCACACCCTACCCCGTAACCTGACCTTGGCCCCGGTCCCCAAAGGCCACACAGGCCACAGCTGATGGCCTGGGATGATGAGGATTCCAACATCCCGCTGGGTCTGTGCCCAGCACGTGGATTCCTGGCTGCTGGGACAGCGCAGGGTGGGTTTGCTGCTGAGCCCAGCATCACCAACTGCCCCCTCTGCTCTCTGCCCCAAAGCTGCAGGAAAAGGAGAGGAACAAGGCAGGGCAGAAGAAATCCCTGAGCTCGCTGCAGCAGCTGGAGGAGGAAGGTTTCTCTGAGCAGTCCGGGGTGGATGTCAACACGGCCAAGACCCTCCAGGTATGTGGAGCCACTTGACTCTGAGAAGCCCACGAGGACATGCAGGGGACAAGGAGTCCAAGAGCTGTCCTCTGCCAGCCTGCCAGGTTACATCAGAGAGAACTTTTAGCTCCACCACACAAATCATCTCGGTGGTTCAGCAGCCAGGTCACCCCTGAGACCCAACTGCTCCTCCCTGAGGAAGGTGGGAACAGCTCGAGGTCTCTTTGCCAGGCGGTGAAGCCCAGCCAGGTCCAAGGTGCAGGAACTCCCAGTTCTGCTTCAGCTCCTGCTCAGTGTCACCTCTGACCCCACATTTCTCTGCACTGGCAAGGCCTTACTTAAAAACTTGGGCCCAAAGTCTGTATACAGAGCAGAAAATGGGCAATTTTAGGGATTGCAGGGCCAGGCTAAGCCCTCAAAGGCAGACTTACCTGGTGAGCCAAGTCTGAAAATTGTGCTTTTCCACTTGAGCACAAGGAATTTTTTCCCTGTGTGGGCTCCCAGTGCTGCAGGGAGCTGCAGGAGTGTCCCTGTCCCCCCAAACAGGGACAGCCCCAGTGGCACAGGCAGCAGGACCAGCCAGGCTGGAATTTGGCCAAGGCACAGCTTAATGTGCAACTCGTGAGGCACCAACACTCGGTAACAGGATTTAAAGAGCAAAAAGGCCCAGTTCAAAGTGTGAAATCCCCAGCACATCCTCACAGCTGGCCAGCACCAGAACAGAGCTCTTTGCTTCGGGCACAGCTGGCTCCAAGTGCAGCAGGCTGGACTTGCAGCTCGTCCTCAGCTGTTGCTGGGGCAGGAGCTCTGCAGGCTCAGGCTGGAAGGGTCGATGTGCCACACAGTGGAGGATTAGAATGTTCAGAAATGATTTTCTTTGCAGTCCTTGCTGCCAGGAGGTGCCTTTATCTGGATTTCTGAGCCAGCCCACGGGTTATGCAACAGCACTCTGAACAACTCGAGAGTGTGTTGCCTTCAAAATGTTGCTTTTCTCTATATGAGGATCATCCTCTTCCCTCCAAATCCACCCTAAACCCTCCAACTCAACCAAAGTGAGGTCAAAGCACCCCAACCTCCCTCCCTCTGCTCCCCTCAGCTTTTTGTTCTGACTTCTCTGCCTTCCTCCACAGCAGGCCCTTCCTGTCAGAGCTTGGCTCACCCCAAGGCAGCTGGAAAAATACCAAGATGTCCTGGAGAAACTGCTGGCAGAGCTGTTACAGGACACCCCAGACGGTACTGTCAGAGGGTTGATTTCTGCCTTGGGAATTCTGCCTTTCCTTCTTCTCAGCAGCTCATCAGCACGGAGATATTTATATTCCCCAGAAGGGTTTTTGTGTCAGGTTTGCTCACGTTGTGGAGCCCTCAGATCCCAACCACTCCCGTGTGCACCCTTCTGGGAAGGTTATTCCCTGGTAAGGTGCTGCCTGTGCCCCAGAGCTGATATTGACTGGTAGCACAGCACAACCCTTCCCAGCAGCTCTGTTTGCCACTTCCCTGCTCCTCCTCCTCCTCCTCCTCCCAAAAAGTCCTCAGTCTCCAGGGAACAATTTCCAGCAGAGCTTGTAACAGCAGCTGTACCTGCAAGGCAGCTCAGCACGTGCAGCCAGCTCGGAACACCTCGCTGCCTGCACGGGGGCTTAACACTGACACTTAATTACACTCCAATTTGCTGCAAATCCTCCTTTTCCTTGGGGAAATCGTGTGGGGGAACTGCAGCAGTCAATATGCAGGGACAGGCTGTTGGGCAGCTCTTCCTGCCTGCAGGGTGAGGGATGGTGGGATGGGGCTGTCCCTGTGCCTTTGGGTTTTTTTGGGGATGTTTAAACCCAGGAAAGGGGGTCCTGCTCTCGCTGTGGGGTTGCTTTGCTCTGCTGTGCTGATCCCTGCTTGCCTCTGAGCTTTCAGCTGGGGAGCTGAGGAGGAGGAAACAACACATAAAGCTCTGGAAAGACTGAATGCCAGATTTAAGGACACTTGTGCTTTTCTCTCTTTTCTGTTTAGCTGACTGATATCTGCAGGATCAGAAGAGAAAGCGTTGGAGCTGCTCAAGCTGAAAGACTCCACTTATGTAAACGAAATCTGTGAGAGAGATTAACAAAATCTGAGGTGAGATAATAAATGTGCAGCATAATTAAAAGGAGGATTTTTGTCTTCTGTCCTGCGAGCTTATCGAACAGATGGGGAGTGCTCAATGTGGGAAAGAAGAGAGAGGGAAGGTTCCAGGTTCTGGAGAACATCCCTGTTTTCCTGAGCATTGCTCTGGAGAGTCCTGTGAGGAGCTGAGGGAGGGGGGAAAGGGTCTGGAGAATCCTGAGGGAGCTGGGAAGGGGCTGGAGAATCCTGAGGGAGCTGGGAAAGCTCAGCCTGGAGAAAAGGAGGCTCAGGGGGAATTTCTGCCTCTGCACAACTCCCTGACAGGAGGGGGCAGCCAGGGGGGATTTGGGATCTCATCCCAGGGAACAGGGACAGGAGGAGAGGGAATGGGCTCAGCTTGGACAGCAGCAGGAATTTCCTCATGGAAAGGGCGCTCAGGCCTTGGAAGTGCCCAGGGAAGTTTGGAGTGCCCAGCCCTGGAAGTATCCAAGGAGGGCCTGGATGTGGCACTCGGTGCTCTGGGCTGGTGACAAGGTGGGCATTGGGCACAGGTTGGACTTGATGATCCCAGAGGGGTTTTCCAACCTCAAGGATTCTGGGATTCTGTGAAAGCGTGTGGCAAAGCCCGAGGAATCAATCTTGGAGGAGTTTTAAGTCTTAGCCCTCCCTTTTGGCAATGAGGGAAACTGAGGCAAACCTTTACCAGATCTCCTGGCCAAACTGGTGACACGAGGGGGGGACCTGGGTGTCCCTAACCCAGTTCCCTGCTCCAAGAGGGTGCTCTGGCACATTTCCACACTGCTGGAGAGCACAGGAGCCCTGATGGGCAGCCCCTCCCTGTGCCCAATCCCCTCCTATCAGCCTGGTGCTATAAATCCACCAGCACGGTGAGGAACAGCTGTGCCAGGCGCAGTGTGAGGGAACAGCACCAAGCTCTGCCCTTTCTCCTGCCTCTCAAACACACCCCAAGGTGAAATCCTAATTCCACTTGAACATCCTGCTTTCCATTTCCATACCTTTGGCTTATTTGAGAGCTACTCCTCTCTGCTGGCAGCAGGAAATCCAACATATGTAAAGTACGGATGGATGAGATCAATGGCATGTACGTGAATATATCCAATTTCAATCCAATTTTATCCTCCCAACCTAACAGGAGTTCTGTTCTCACTGAGCTCATTCCAAGAGCTCTGTTTGTGCTGGAACAACACCCCTCAGAGCACTCTGCCGTTAGCAGCCCTCAGGAGAGGAGAAAGCTCCCAATGGATAATGGAACAGGCAGCGTGCAGTGGATTACAGCTCTAATGTTTGATCCAAAGGCACACTCCTTGTCCAGGGACTGATCAGCTCCAGGAAGCTCCCAGTATTGCTGAGGCAGTGCGAGCTGTGGAAGCTCTGTAATGACTCTGAGTGGGAGGGAGATGGGAAATAACACATTCCATTAGGCTGGGAGTGCGAGCAGTCTGGGCTGCAGGAGCTCCATCTGCAGAGGGGCGATCTCCATGGAAGAGCTGGCATGGGAATCACAGGAGGAGCTGTGCCACATTTACACCAGTGTGCAGCAAGGTCAGAGCCTTGTTCACTTCAGAGGGCACATCTTACCTTTTAATTCAGAGACACCCAAACCTTTACTCTGGGTTTGATTTTGCCACATGAAAACAAGGAGAATTCTCCCTCCACTGTGGGTCAGAGCTGTCCCCCCACTGCGCCCTTTTCCCAGCTCCTTCAACCCCATCGTTTTCCAGGCTAACACCTCCCCTGTGCCATCCAGGAAGGAAAGTTTTCCAGTGATGGAAAGAGAGAAAGTGAACATGAGCCTCTTGGATTTGCTTCCTGGACCATTTCCCACTGGGGTGATGCTGGGGCTGACACTGTGGAAAATTCCAGAGGGAGATCCACCAGTAGGACCCTGCTCTTAGCCTTGGACCCAGACAAGCTGCATCAGCAAGGGCCAGCTTTGACCCTGGCCATGGATTCTGCCAGTGGCTCTTCCCAGTTGTCCCAGTTATAAATGAGCTCGGGATGTAATGGCTGGTGGTGACAGAGGCCACAGGAATCCCTGTCCTGTCCTGCAGCACCAACTGTGCTGTCCAAATAGGCAACAAAGTACACCTTCAACTTGTGGGAGTGAATTCCTTCTACCCACAGGGGCCTGAGCAGGAGAAGCAGAAGCGTTTCCACTGGAAAGAGATGGAGGGACCCCAACCGGCCCCCTTCAGGCTGTCAGGGCTCTGTGTAAGAAGGAAGTGGTCTCCAGGTTTCAGGACAGATCCATTTTCCCCCTGCCCTGGAAGGTGCTTTGGCAGCCAGCAGCACCCAGGTCACACCTGCAGGCAGGCAGGAAGGATCTGCTGCTCCAAGAATTGCTGCTCCAACCTAACAAGAATTTCATGGTGGGATGAGCAGCCCAATAGTAGGGGAAAAGAGGCAGGGAAAGAGGAGGGAAGGGAATGGAATCACCTCTGACTTCCTAAGGTGCTGAGCAGGCCCAGGAGGGGCAGGCGGGTCAGGGCTCTTGGGTCACACCTGTGCCGTGGCTGTGAGTGACAGTGTGACAAATGGGCACAGTCGGTTCCCAAGAAAGCCCTGACACTCCCCGGGTGCCCTGGGCAGGGCTGTCACCCAAAATCCACGGGTAAGGAGGGTTTCAGCAGCCCATCAGTCAGCGGTGGAAGGGTTCAGCTGCGGGGATTGGGGTGCAGCCATTCCCTGCTCCAGCACGGATCCATTCCCAGGGCTCTGCTCACAGCAGCCCTGTCCCCAGGCTGCCAGAACCGGAGCAGCCGGCGCGGCGCGTCTGCTCCTCTGGCATGGGAGCCGCTGCCAGCAGCTCTGAGGCAGCTTCTGGGCTCGCAGGGAAGGTGGAGGCTGTCCCTCCGTGCTGTCCCAGCTTCCCACAGCCAGCTCCGGCTGTTTCCAGCCAAGAAATGCTTTTTTGCCGAGCCCATCTGTAGCCTCGGCACCGCTCGGTGCTCACCAGAGCCACGAGGATGATGAAGGGGCTGCAAAAATAGAAAATGCACTGTCAAATTCAGCAACTGGCACTGTGGGCAGGGGATGGGAACAAAGATTGCCCATGGGGATACAGGGTCTGACACGTCTGATCCTGCTGCTTTCCCTGTGGGGTCCCAAATGCCTTCCAAGGAAAGCAGGGATTTTCCCATGGGGAGAAAGGGAAAGGGGTCGTGGATATCTCTCTACAAAGAATAGGCACCTGATCCTGCTGAGCTTTGGTGCTGCCAACCTCCCTCTGAGGAGGAATCACAGCTTTTCCCCCATTCTCCAGTCGTCCAACAGCAATCCCCCGTCCTCCTCTCCAAAGATTGTGCAATGAGGCTGCTGGGCCTGGTGTAATTTCCCTGATGGACAGAATCACAAGTTGAAAGGATGGGTTTGGGCTTTTTTTTTTTTTTTGCTGTTTTCTCCAGAATAAGGTGAGTTCCTGTAATTCCCAGGTTTGCATCAGCTCAGCCAGCACGCATCCACATGTCCAGGCAGAGCTGCTGCAAAGTGAGAGCTGTGAGCTCACAGGATCCGTGTGATAGCAGCAAATTGGAATTTTTTATTTACATTAGACCCTTCTCCACATCATGAGCTGGCAGTGGAGCACAGAGGAGGCTCAGCTTAGCACGTTCACACTTCCCAGCGCAGCTGAGTTTGCTCTTTTAATGGGCTCCCTGGCCTCTGCTGAGGATGTATTTGCTGTTGCCAACCTGACAAACAAATCTCAGCATCTTGTTGCTGCCTTCTTGGATAAATTGGGAAGAGTGAGGTGAGCTTTGGGGACCTGCTAAGGAAGAGAGTTCCTGAAAGAAGGATTAGTGACAGGACAAGAGGATATATCCTCACCTGTCTTCCTGCTTTCCCTTTCTTGCTTCCATCCCCATCCATATTTGTGCCAGGGGAGGGTCACGTTGGACATCATCAGGAATTTCTCCATGAAAAGCGTTGTTAAACATTGAAAGGGGCTGCTCAGGGAGGTTTGGAGACCCCATCCCTGAGGTGTCCAAGAAAGACTGAACATGGCACTCAGGTGGGGATCGCTCACAGGTGGGACTCGATGGTGTTGGAGGGATTTTCCAGCCTCATTGACTCTGGGATTCTGTGATTTATGTCAGGAAGGCACAGCTGAGCTCTTTCAGCCTCGTGCTCCTCCAGAGCCTCCCTCTCCCCACAGGTGCCGTTCCCGAGGGACCACAGCGTGTCCCCCACCCCAGTGTCACACATCCATCACCAAACCCGTGGCACACAGCCAGCCCTCAGCACCCTCAGCACCGCTGTTCCATTACCTTTAATTAAATTCCGACATTACACCGCTGTATTTCAGCCGCTTTCATTGCTTTCTTTAGCGGCGGCAGCAGGAAAAAGCAATTACTGTTCATCACAGCTGTGCCAAAATAAATTTACAAGTCAAGGCTTGGGTGTGCTGTTTTAGTTGTGGGGTGTGGAGGGACCCCCCTTCTCGGGAAATATTTCATGGATCTGGATCCTGGTCCTGCCTGAGGTTCTGGCAAAGCTCAGCAACCGGGCAGCGATGATGGAAACGCGTGTGGGGGTGGCAGGTGCCAGAGAAAGGGATTTTTTTGGGAGAATGGCCCTGAAAGTGTCAGAACATCGGAGTGCGTGAGGCGGAAGCTGCTCCAGCAGCAGCCCCACACAGCGATGGGGGATACCCCATCATCGACACCAGCTCGTCCCGCAGATGAGGCACCTTTCGCCTTTTGCTTTCCCCATTTCTCTCCCTTTTCCCTGGTTCTGAGGGAGCAGGGCGGAGCGGGAGCTGCTGCTCCCTCAGGACACGGCGGCACGGGGAGCCCGCACCTCCCGTGACCTTCTCAACATGGCGCCCGCCCCCGCGCCCTTTCCCCACACGGCCCGTGCCCTTCCCAACATGGCGGCGCCAGGGGCGCGCGGGGCCCCTCCCAAGATGGCGGCGTCGCTTCCCGCCCGCGGGGCGCTTCCGGCGGGGCCTGGCGCGGCCATGGCGGAGCTGACGGACGCGGAGCTCCGCAAGGAGCTGGTGGCGCTCGGCTATCGCCCGGGGCCCATCACCGCCACCACCCGCAAGGTNNGAGGGCGCCCGCGTCCCGCTGGGGGACGTCCGGGGAGAGCAGCGGGCAGGCCTGGGGGGACCCCCGGGGGTCCCCGCCGGGCCGGGGCGGAGGCTTCAGGGCTGAGGGCGGCCTGTCCCGGGACAGCCTCGGCAGGCTGAGCCCTTCGGAGCAGTGGGGGACGACTGTGGAGAGAGGTGGCGGTGGGCTGGGGGCATCCCTGGCTGGGCACGGGGGGTTCAGTTCCCCCTCGCAGTGGGACACGTCCATAGAAAGGAGCGGGGGCCTCGGCGGCCTCGGGGTGGCCAGGGCCGGGGAGCTGAGCTCTGCGTCCCATTGGGACACATCCAGAGATGTCACAGAGCACGGCCGGGGGCTCAGCCAGGGGCTGGGGGCCACCTTGGATGGGTTTCGGGGCTCCTCACTGCAGTGGGGCGCCTCAGAGAGAAGCGGGGGGCTCAGCAGTGGCCTGAGACCGACCCTGGACAGGTTTCGGGGCTCAAACTCCGCATCCCAGTGGAGCCCCTCGGCAGAGAGGAGTGGGGGGCTCGGCAGCCGGGCTGCCTCGGGCTTGGATGGGGTTGGGGGGCTGAGCTCCACACCCTACTGGAGCTCCTCGGCAGCCTCCAAACCCCTTCCCAGCGAGGAGAAATCCAGGAGCCACTGGGGGACAGCGGGAGGGGGAATTGGGGCGCAGAGCTCCCGGGCTGCCTGGGACACGGCGGGGGAGAAGAAGGGGCTCTCCTCCAACACCTGGTGGAGACGAGAGAGCGAGGTGACCCCCAGCACCCAGTGGGGCTCCTCGGCGGCCCCCGGGAGGTTCAGCAGCCTGTTCAGGAGAGGCAAGGACGATCTGGCTTCCAGCGTAGGGAAAGAGGCGGAGCGGGATGCGGGCAGCCGGGCTGGAGGGCTGATCCGGCGCTTCCCGTGGAGAGCAACAGGCGATGGGGGGCACGGAGTGACCCCGCGCACGGCCCTGCTGCGATCGGGGCCCAGGCAGCAGCCGGAGGGAAAAGGGAAAGGCCTGGAGTATTACCTGTCCCAGTTCCTCTGCCTCGCCAGCTTGGTGCTGCTCCTGATTTTTCTGGGCATCCTCGTGGTGAAGATGGTTGGGTCAGGCTGGCTGGATGGAAGAGAGGACAGCTGTACGTGCACTGGTTTAATTCTCATTGAAACTTTATTCCTCACCTGTCTTACTGCTTTCCCTTTATTGCTTTCATCCCCATCACGTTTGTCATCCTCATTGCCATAACCTGGCATCTCTGTTTCTGTCCCCCTTCCTGTGGGAAACCTTGTTAGTCATGGGAAGCAAATCAAAAATTGCATTTTCCAAACGAGTTTGGCCTTCAGTCCCTCAGAACCATGGGGTTTATGTGGAGTGCCATTCGTGCTGGGCCAAGGATGGATTTTATGGGTGCCTGCTGGGCCAAGGATGGATTTTATGGTGTGACAGGATGTCTGTGTAGTACCTGGAGTGTGTTTTTGATGTTCCCTCTGCCAGCACGGCCCTTCCCAGCCTTTATTCTGTCCAAGGGGGAAGTGCAGCAGATCGATTCACCACTTGAGGTGTGGCAGTGTGTCTCTCTCTTGGTGAGAAATGAAAAGGGGTTTCCCCAGCAGCTGGTTTTTAAAGCAGAGTTCCCCAGCTGGAACAGTTGGAGATGGGGATATTTCAGGCTTTGAGCTGAACAAAGAAGGGTTTGGGGGCTGTTTTGGGAAGATGCTGGTCCTGAGCCTGAGCACACTGTGCCCTTGGTGTGGGGTGGGAGAGCTGCTGCATTCCCAAAGCCAGGATAAAACTGCCCATTGTCACTGGATTGTCCTGTGTGAGCTGTGACAGGAGTTCTGGGGGCAGGAATGGTGCCCAAGTTTGAATTGTTCAAACCCTGCAGAGCCCAGAGCTGCAATCAGCCCTCCAGGAGGGTTCATCCCTCCCTGCCTGTGCTGGGATATTTCAGGTGACCTCGGTGGGCAGCAAGAGGCAGCACTGGAGTGTAAAAATCAGTGTGAAGCTGCTCCTCAAACAGGAGTTGTTAAAACATCCAGCCCAGTTTTCACTCCTCAGCTGAACACATTCCTCAGCTCCATCCCTGGTGTGTTTTTGCTCAGGGCTGTTCCTGGAGGGGCTGTTTGCATCTCAAGGTGCTGCCAGAGGGGAGATGAATAATAGCAGAACCAGGCTTTAAGTTGAGCCTGCTTTTAAAAAGATAATTATTTCTTTGATCAAAGCTCTTGTTTGCAGGCAGCTAACTCACTCTCTTCTCTCTCCTAGTTAATCTTTTGCCTGTGGATTGTGACAAAAGAACGGATGATGTAAGCATTTATTTATTTATCCTCAATCTTGTGAGCTCTCACAGAACAGTGATTATTTCAGGTATTCTATTCCACCCATAACAGTATCACTGTAAAATGATTAGTTCTATCGTTTTACAGAAAAATTGGGACTTGATGAGTCGGAATTAATGGGCCAGATTAAGTTAGGAGTGTGTATGAGACTCTGAAAGATAAAAATTTAAATTCCCAATTATGTGAATCAATTTCTTTTTAACAGTCGTACCAGCAGTGGTATTGGTTTGCAATAAAGCTGTTTTCAGCTTTAACAGTACGAGATTTAATCCAGCTAATTCCCTGAGCTCCACCACAGAGCTCCCTCTGTCAGGATGGATTTTTGGAAAAGCTGGGGCTGCCCCATCCCTGGGAGTGCCCAAGGCCAGGTTGGAGAGTGGATAAAATGGCACCCTGGGATAGTGGAAGGTGGGATTGGATGAANGCTGCCCCATCCCTGGGAGTGCCCAAGGCCAGGTTGGAGAGTGGATAAAATGGCACCCTGGGATAGTGGAAGGTGAGATTGGATGACCCCATCCAACTCAAACCATTCCAGGATTCCAAGTGCTGGTTTGGATGGGATATTGGGAATAAATCCTTCCCTGTGAGTGTGGGGAAGGGCTGGGATGGAATTCTAGAGCAGCTGTGGCTGCCCTGTCCCTGGGAGTGCCCAAAGCCTGGCTGGACAGGGTTTGGAGCAGCCTGGGATATGGGAAGGTGTCAGGGGTGAGCTTTAAAGGTCCCTTCCAGCCCAAACATTCCATGATTAGGAGGGAGATGTTGGATTCTGAGTTCTGGGGTGCTGGGAAGTTCTGGAGGTGATGCATCCCTCTGTGGTGGGTCCGAGGCTGGAGCTGCAGGCTGGGCTGTGGCTTGGTGGCACTTTCCAGAATCCCAGACTGGTTTGGGCTGGAAGGGACCTTAAAACTCACCCAGTTCCTCTGGGCAGGGACTTCCAGAAGATGCTGGGGGTCACTTGTGCCTGGAATGTTCCCCTGCTCAGGAGATTTGGTCGGAGCTGGTGGTGCAGGGCTGAGCCAGACTGCAGCACTGTGGTTCTGTCTGGAGTCTGCAGCTGCACTGCCACTGTCCCCGTGCCACTGCTGATGTGTGTCCCTGTCTGTGCCCTGCAGTTCTGCCAGGCCAAGCACAAGGACGTGACCATGGCCGTGCTGCACGAGCTCTACAATTACCTGTCCGTGCAGGCAGGTGAGTGCCAGCACATCCCCACCCCTGCTGAGCCTGCAGGAGCTGCTTCTCCCCCCTCCTGCACGCTTCTCTCCCACTCTGGAGGGGTTTATGGAATAGACAGTTCCCTCTGAGGAGTTCTGAGGCAGGCAGGGAATAGGAAAACAGGGAAAGGTGGCTTTATTTTTATTCTGAGTGGTGCTTGGTTAATGCACTCCTGTCACCCTGCCTGGGCGAGTGGGCCTTGTTTGTACTTGAAGTGTTGGGAGTTTCAGGTGGGATTGGTTGGGTTTGTTATTCTTTTCTTGAAATTGTTTTCAAGATAGAGCCAGGAGTGTAAACTGATGTGTTCTTACACATGAAGTGACCTAAGAAATTGTCATTTCTGCTGAAATGTGGTGGCAGAAATGTGTGAGTGCCTCTCCTTTTCCTCACCACAGAGTGGGACAGGCTCTCTGAGATGGGGAGCTGACCCAGCAGAGTCCCTGCTCCAGGAGTAAATCCAGCCCATCACTGGTATTTTGGGATGGAGTAGGCTGCTAGAAACCCACTGTACGAGCAGGGACTTGTTCAGCAAGATTCGCAGCAGTGGCAATCAGTAAAAGGGTTTCAGTTCCATTTTCTGCATTTCAGACCTCAAGGCTGAAGCCTTTGGATACCGAAGCTGCACAGAATTCTTAAATCTTTTCAAATCTGACTTCGGATTTCCACCAGATTTACTTAGCACATTTGTTTAGTCAACTCGGTGAGGCAAGATTTAGAGGATTTAGTGCCTTGGCAGCATTTCTGTGGCTGGGTTAGAGGCAGAGCTGTGCTTTCAGCTCCTCGGAGGCATTTTGAGCACTGATCATTAGCTCCACACCTGATACCTGGTGGCAGCTGTGGTTCTGTGCTCTGCAAGGGGCAGGAGCAATACTTTCCCCCTCATTGTGTGTTCAGCAGCTCTGAAGTGTCAGCTTTGATTGCCCTTATCCAGCAGCAGCTCTGAAGTGAGAGGTTTGATTGCCCTTATCCAACCTCCGTGCAGTGGCTGAGCATTTTATTAATAGTCATAATCTGATCTGCCTGCAATATAAATCTCACCCTGGAATCATTCTGCTCAGGGCTGGGGCTGCTTGGAAAGGAGAGCATTTCTTGGTGTGCATTCAGAGCCTGGTTCTGAGCTGTTTGAGGGCTGTTTTACAAACATGATTTTTTTTGTTTGGCTTTTCTTACCAGGTAATTTCGAATGTGGAAACCCTGAGAACCTAAAAAGCAAATGCATTTGGGTTAGTGAGGTGAAGGATCACGTGCTGGTGAGTGGGCTCTGAGCAGCTTTGTTATAACCCAGTGCTTAGTCTCTTACAAAGCAATAAATAATAGACACTAAAACAATTCACCATCCATTTTGCTTCCTCATCCTGCTTTGATTCTCTCCCATATCTCTCACTTCCCCTTTGGCCAGTCCTATTCTCGGCAGTTCTTTTGAAAATAATTTTCTCCTCCATCTCTGATTCACCCCCTGTAAATCTTAATGGTTTGTTGTTTCACTGGAGCCATCAGTCTTGTGAAACCAGAAATTTCCCTGGATTGAGGGCTGGGCAGAAGAAGGATTTTTCTCTACTGCAGAGTGTCAGGAGACAGACTGCTCTGATCCAGCATTCCATTTCTTTCCTGGTAACCTGTCAGTAAGATTATGTTGTATTTAGTGGTTAGCCCTAACAGTCTGGGATGGTGTTATTTCACAGAGTGCTTCATGCATCATCTCCCCAGTCAGAAGACTTTATGCCAGGCAGACCTTCAGGCTTAGTTCTCCTCCCTCCAGTTTGCAGAATCCCGATAAGAATTAACCCAGGGACAGCCCCTATGGAATGAATTCTCCCACTGCTGTAATGGAATCGTGTTGGTCAGTATTTTAAATGAATGGAGGGCTAATCTTCTTATGGCTTCCTTTGCACAGAATGTCACTGGCAGTTCCTCACAGAAGTTTGAAGCTGCCCTGCACTGGATACTGAACAGCAACAAGGATTTGGGAATTCGGTGAGCAAAAACCCCTCTGTGTCAAAGTTGGGGATCTCCTGATACTGAACAGCAACAGGGATTTGGGAATTGGATGGGCAGAAACCCTCTGTGTCAAAGTTAGGGATCTGCTGATACTGAACAGCAAGAAGGATTTTGGAATTTGGTGAGCAGAAACCCTCTGTGTCAAAGTTAGGGATCTGCTGATACTGAACAGGGATTTGGGGATTTGGTGGGCAGAAACCCTCTGTGTCAAAGTTAGGGATCTGCTGATACTGAACAGCAACAGGGATTTGGGAATTCGGTGAGCAAAACCCCTCTGTGTCAAAATTGGGGATCTGCTGATACTCAGCAGCCACAAGGATTTGGGAATTGGGTGGGCAGAAACCCTCTGTGTCAAAGTTAGGGATCTGCTGATAGCAGCCACAAGGATTTGGGAATTTGGTGGTCTGTAGCCCACTGTGTCAAAGTTGGGGATGTGGGTGTTGGCTGGGGTGGAATTTGATAAGGATCAGAGTTGCCCTTCAGCTCCCAGAGCTCGTTAGGCTCCAGCAGATCAGCTGGGATTGGCCGTGGCACAGCTTGCTGGGCAAACTTCCAAAGGAAAAGTACAGCCCTGCAGCGGGATGGGAGCTGAGCTCCCTCCAGGAGTCATTCCCAGCCCAGGCTGTGGGACACTGTGTCCAGGGATGTGTTGCAGGTGGGATGGAAGTGGGAGGTCAGGGCTGCCTGTGGCCATCACTGGTTGAGTTGTGCCTCCTTGGAGTGGTCCTGGTGTCCAACCCACAGTCCTGTGCCCGCAGCTCTTCCTTAACCTGCCCACGTGGTCACTTTTCCCAGGATAGCCTCTCTCCAGAACGTTTGTGCATTTGTGGAGCTGCACCCTTGGATCAGAGGATTCATTGGCCAGCAAAGCCTCTCTGTGCAGTGGGTGGTGTCACCCACGCTTTGGGATCCTCTGGAGCAAGTCCTGAGGAGCAGCAGAGGGAAGGGGATGTTGAGTGAGGCCTCTCAGTGTCAGTTCTGGCAGAGCACCCAGTGCACAGTGAATCCCAGAATTACTGAGGCTGGAAAATCCTTCTGAGATCACCAAGTCCAGCCTGTGACTGAACCCCCACCTGGGCAATCCAACCAGAGCACTGAGTGTCACATCCAGTGAACGCTTCCAGGGATGGGAATTCCATCATTTCCCTGGGCAGCCCCTGCCAGTGCCTGACCACCCTTTCCATGGAGAAATTCCTCCTGAATGGATGGTCTGACTGACTGTGGGTGCTGGTGGGGGGCATTTCTCAACCAAACTCAGCAATACTGAGTTTTCAGGGAAAAACCACACTATCCAGTCCATAACCTACAGAAAAAGCGATATCCAGAGTGAGCAGCCATCCTCACCTTCCTCTGGGAAGCGTGGGCTGCCTCCAGTCTGCTCTAACTCTAAAGCCTTAACAGTTGTTTGCATTTTCACATTGCTAAATGTGTCTCTGATTAAGTGAATTGCAGCAGTCGTGGTGCTGGGGTTGGTGGGCAAGGCTTGTTGGAATTCCCACTGCTCCATTTGCTCTTAAATATTCCTGCAGCTGCTGCTGTGATCCACGGATCAGACAGCATCTGCTGCTTTGATTCCTGGGGTGTGCCAATTCCCAGGACGGGGCACGGCTTCCTTAGGGGCAGGGCTGGATTTGTAGGTGGGCTGGGATGCCGAGTTTTCAAATTTTGTATTTTTATACTCCAGCACATTTCCAGTCAGAAACCGTGGGATACAATATCCTCCCACTTTTTATTTTGTTAATTAGCAGCTCTGCTGGCTGGTCCCCAAACAGCTCCGCGTCCCCGGAGCCGCCGTGGCAGCATCCCCAAAACCCTGCCCCTGGCATTTTTAGCTACAGGAGATTATTTTTTAGTTGCTAGTCTTGAGAGGCAGGACTGAAAATGAGCTTTGCACTGGGTGATTCTGCTGCATGTTTTAAATATTTCCGTGGGATTTGGGTTGTAAACAAGACAAGGGGGTGGGAAACAACCGTGCGTGTGTGCTGCTCCTGCACAACCCAGAAGCTCTCTGCAGTTCGTGAGCTGAGCACCTGTAAATTGAGCAAACTTCTTTGTTTAATGTGCTGTTCATAATTAGGAGCTTAAAAAATGAAATCCCTTTTGGTCCAGCTTTGCTGGCTGTCCCTTGGACCCCTCGGTGCCTGTAGCTCTGGGGATGGCTCAGCGTGGAGCGAGCCTGGGCTTGGGAGCAGCAGTGCTGCAGGGGGGGCTGAGGGCTCTGCAGGACTCTGTGCTGCTGCTCTGTCACTCTTTGAGCTGCTCTGCTCCCAGCCTGGCTCCCCCAGCTCCCACTGCCGGGGCTGAGCAGTGACTCTGACTCAGGGAATGTTTCCATCTCTGTGCTGGGAGGTGGGAATCCAATTCCGAGTTTAATCTTGTGCCCGCTGAGAGGGGCTGTCAGAGAGGCAGTGCAGGATTCTCTGTGTGCCGGTGGGAGCTGCAGCCCCGCTGCCTTCCTCAAGCCACATCCATGCCTGGCTAAGCCCCCAGATAAGAATTAACCTGGGGACAGTCCCCAGATGTTCTGGCAGGAGGCTCTGCCTGGCTCTGGGGGCATTTCCTACGAGCTGCTGCATCCGCAGTCTGGTTGTTCTCCCCGCCTTGATTAAAGACTGCAGTTGCAGCCTGCTCTCTTCAGTGAGATTTTTCTGCCTCTTCCCATCAGGTTGAAAGGCAGGGACCTGTCAGAGCCGGTTTCCAGCGTGGAGGAAGTGTTCTGCCTGGAATCTGACCACCCCCAGATGGGGCTGGGCTGCCGCTTCCGCCGGGCCGTGGTCACGGCCATCATGAACCTGTTCCTGTTCTTCTGGAGTAAGTGGCACTCAGGGCTCAGCTGCAGGGAGGGAGCCCTGTGCTCACACATTCCTCAGCCATAGGAAATGCCTAACAGAGGTGAAATAAATCTGCTGATGAGTTAATGTCTAATTAACCTTTGTTCTGGCAGCACAGGAGACCCACCGCCCTCCTCTTGTGCTGTGAGTGCTTAAAAGTTGCTTTAAATCAGGCAGCTGATGAGCTCTCTGGGTATTCCTCAAGTGCCCATTATTATGGGCTGCAGAGCAAGTGTGTTAACTTACCTTAAGGAGTCAGTTTTTCTTTTTTTCTTGCTCTAAGCTCCCAAGTCCTCCAGCCTCTTTAATAATGACTTGTAGCACTTCAGGATTGGAGGTTTTATTGGAATAGTCTGTCACGCCTCAGCTGAGACAGGGGTTTTACCTAGCGAGGTGATAACGAGAGCTGTGTGACTGCAGGAGTTTCTAATCCAGCCTGACAGGGAGGGGGTGACAAGGGACACTTCTGTTTATTGCAGGCACTGAAGTCCTTCTGGGGGCATTGTCAGTGCTAAACCTTCCATACACATCTCCTGCATTTTGGGCTGCCGCTGGAGCCCCAGGCTTTATTTCCCCATCCAGCAGCTCATCGTGGAGCAGCAAAACCTGACAGTTTCCCAGAGTGATCCTTGTTGGGGAGGCCTCTGGCAGAGCCTCCTCTGGGATTTGCAGAACTGGGGCCCTGTGGTTGTGCTGAGGTTCTTTTTGTGAGGTTCCTTTTGTGAGGGCAGCTCTGTGCTGAACCTTTCCCACCACCTCCTCCCACATCCATGGGTGCTCCTGTGCTGCAGGGGGGCAGCACCCAGGGGTTTTTGGGGTGCAGCTGCTCTGGGGAACAAAAGGAATCACTGGGATTCAGTTCCAAGCAGGCCTGGCTCACAGTGTCAGAACTCAAACTGCATCCAGCAAGCAGCCAGCTGTCAGTTCCTGAATTCCCTTTGGTTTTATCTCCTAGGTCTGATAACCCTTTGGGGGATCCTGCTCTACCTCCGGTATCGCTGGCGGAAGATGGAGGAGGAGGAGCAGGCCATGTATGACATGGTGAAGAAGATCATAGGTAGGAGCTGTGGGGGCTCAGGGAGCCCTGCTCTGCTCCCTGCAGGCCTGAGCCCTCACTCTTGTGTCCTCCTGTCCTGCAGCTGTTGTCCAGGACCACTACAAGGAATGGGAGAGGAATTTGGAGCGTTACCCCTACGTTGGCATCTTCCACGTGCGGGACAGCCTGATCCCTCCCCAGAGCAGGTGAGCTGGCTCTGGGCACTCGGGAGGGCTGGAAGCAGCAGGATGGGATCCAGCACAGCTCCACAATCCCTGGCACCCTTTCAGCTGGGCTGGAGCATCCCCAGCATCCCTGGAGCTGCTCTGCAGGACGAGGCTGCAGCCTTTGGCTTGGGAAGGGCTTGGACACAGCTCAGGCTGTGCCTGCACCCAGTGGGGATCAGTGTGCCAGCCCTGGGGCTGGAACCTGGTGCAGTGCCACAGGTGTGCAGTGCCACAGGTGCAGTGCCACAGGTGTGCTGTCACTTGTGCAGTGCCATAGGTGTGCTGTCACTGGTTTGTTGTAACTGGTGCAGTGTCACTGGTGCAATGTCACAGGTGTGCAGTGTCACAAGTGCAGTGCCACAAGTGTGCTGTCACTTGTGCAGTGCCACAGGTGCAGTGTCACTGGTATGTTGTCACTGGTGCAGTGTCACTGGTATGTTGTCACTGGTGCAGTGTCACAGTTGTGCTGTCACTTGTACAGTGTCACAGTTGTGCTGTCACTGGTGCNGTGTAGTGTCACAGGTGCTGTCACAGGTGCAGTGTCACAGGTGTGCAGTGCCACAGGTGTGCTGTCACTTATTCTGTCCAGCAGTACCTGTGGTTTGGTTTGCTTGGACCTGGAGCATCCGGTGTCCTCTGCTTCATCTGCTGGGTGTCTGCTGCTGTCCCCTTTCCCAGCCATCCCACCTGGCTCTCCAGAGCAGAACTGAACAATTCCCATGAGCTGAACAGGATATTGGGGCTCCTCTGCAGTGATTATGTGCCTGGAAAGGGGCCAGCCTGGGCTGTGCAGCTGGGAAGGGAGTTGGAGTGAGATNTGTGCTGTCACTGGTGCAGTGTCACAGATGCAGTGTCACAGTTGTGCTGTGTCACAGGTGTGCTGTCACAGGTGTGCAGTGTCAGTTGTGCTGTCACAGGTGCAGTGTCACAGGTGTGCAGTGCCACAGGTGTGCTGTCACTTATTCTGTCCAGCAGTACCTGTGGTTTGGTTTGCTTGGACCTGGAGCATCCGGTGTCCTCTGCTTCATCTGCTGGGTGTCTGCTGCTGTCCCCTTTCCCAGCCATCCCACCTGGCTCTCCAGAGCAGAACTGAACAATTCCCATGAGCTGAACAGGATATTGGGGCTCCTCTGCAATGATTGTGTGCCTGGAAAGGGGCCAGCCTGGGCTGTGCAGCTGGGAAGGGAGCTGGAGTGAGATGGTTTGGGACTTTGCCAGGTTGGGTTTGGGGCTTTGTCAGGTCGGGTTTGGTGTTTTCTCAGGTCGGTTTTGGGGCTTTCTCAGGTTGATTTTGGGGCTTTCTTAGACAGGAGTTGGGGTTGAGGTCATTGCTCTGTGGGTGGTGGGGCTGCAGGGCTGGATCCTGGTGCTTTGCTCCATTTCTGCAGGGTTATTTCCTGTGTTTTGGTTGAATGGAGCTGCTTTGTCCTCCTGTGGAGTGTTAAAGTCCTCCCTCTCTATCAGACACAAAATTCCATTTCCCACAAGGGCTGCAGCTCTTTGAGCCATCCCTGGGTGTGAAATGCTCAGAACTGCTGGATTCAAAGCTGGGGTGAACATCAGGGTGTTCCCCTGGCTGAGATCTCTGTGTGCAGGACAGGAGAGGGCAGTTTGCTCATCCAGTCCCTTTGCAGCACAAATTGAGGCAGAAATTCAGGGCACTGGCTGGAGCATCCCTCCTCCCCCTGGGCAGGATTAGTGTGGCCATGCCCTGGTCTGAAATCTCTGAACCAGGGTTGGTTTGATGCCCTTTCCTGCCTGCACAGGCAACAGGCACAGCTGCTGTCGGCAGGGAAGCACAACCAGCTTGAGATTCTCATTTCTTTTCTTGCTGTTCCTTGCAGAAAAAAGATGAAGCGGGTGTGGGAGAGAGCCGTGGATTTCCTGGCCTCCAACGAGTCCCGGATCCAGACGGAGTCGCACAGGGTGGCGGGGGAGGACATGCTGGTGTGGAGATGGACTCAGCCCTCCTACCTGTCGGACTCGGAGCACTGAGGGCAGCAGGAGGAGCAGCCGTGGCTCTGGTTGGGGACAAGGACCCTGTGCAGGGCTCAGGCCCCTCGCTGGTGCTGGGAGGAGCAGGGCCTGGCCCGAGGGTTGGGGGTTGCACGGCTCTGTTCGCTCTCGCTGCTGAAAACTCTCCAAAACAAACACGTCCAGGGCAATACTGGCTTGGAAAAGAAGATGGGCTCGAGCTGGTGGGAAGCTGGAATTGCACCAAAGTGAGCCTTCCACAGAGACCTGGCTCCCGTGGCAAGCAAACAACAACCTACAAAGAATAGCTGCACACTCCTCTCGAGGGCTGGGGGGCTCTGCCACAGCCTGGGGGGTGCAAAATTTGACCTCAGTTCTGCAAAGGCCAAACTGGTGGCAGAGTCCATCAGGGAATGTGCTGAAAGATAACATTTCCCATGGAAACATTAGGGTGGCAGTGCAGGCGTGTCTTTGTTTGCGTTTGTTTTTATCAGTGCAAAGACAGTGAGGAAGCACTTGCTGCTTCCCAGCGAGGAAAATGTTCTGTGTTGGCTTCATCCATCCAAAATTGGGCAGAGAGGGGGAGTTGGGTGAAGGTGGGCCTGGAGAGAGGGGGGAGCCTGACGTGCCTTGGTGGTTTGGGCTGGGTTGGGGGTGGTGGAGGAGAGTTCGTGATGCTGTTACACTTCTAAGTCTGCAGTCTGTGTGCTTTATTATTTTTCGGGGGCGTGGGGGGGGAATTTGGGTGGAAAATAAAGGAGATGGGAAGCTTCTAAAGGCGCTTTCCTGTGGCTGCAGCCTGGGATTGCTCCCTGGCTGTTCCAGAGCAGCTTTGGGAGGGCTCTGAGGGCTCAGGGTTCATCTTTGAGCTGGGCAGCTGCAGTGTCTGTGTTTGTGTCAGAGCAGGGATGTGCCAGCTCTGGGACTGTCGCTGTTCCTGCAGCCCCTGTGGGTGTCAGGAGCAGCCTGGGTCTGTCCCAGCCCTGCTGCATCCTATCTCTTGTCTGTAATCACTTGGTTACTTCAGCTTCTGTTTCTGTCCAGAGGAGGGACGTTGTTTCCCAGGAAATGGCAGCAGTGTGAGGCAGTTCAGGCTGGGCAGAGGAGCTGCTGCTCTGCTCCTCCCAGGGCTCTGCAGCAGCTCCTGAGGCTGCAGCACCCAAATCCTTTGCTGGCCTCGGGCAGGAGGAGTTGCAGCAATTTGAGCCCTGTAACCCCTGGGTGTTGCTCTCCCTGAGGACATCCTGGGCTGGGTGCTCGGATTGCTCCTGTCCCGGGCTGCCCTGGGCAGGTGATGCCACTCCAGGTGTGTTCCTTGTGCACCTGGCAGAGCCTCTCCCCACTGGGGTGTTCCCCTGGCACCTCTCAGGCTGTGGGGACCACGGAGATTCCTGTGGATGGAGCAGAGCTCTCCAGCAGCAAATCCAGGAGATCTGTCCCATTAAATGGGGAATATCCTGCGTGGAGGTGGCTCTGACCCCAAATTTTTGGGTGTGGGTGTTTGGGCAGGAGACTCAACAGCTCTTCGAGGCAAGGACCAGCCCCTTGCACTGTAGTAAATAGGGAATAAAGGCAACCTTGATTCTTCCAAATCTATCAAGATCATCACTGCTGCCAGAGAAATTCTCTCAAACACCGGTGCCTCTGTTCTTAAACCTTTTTAAACTCTTGGTGGGGTTTGGGTGAGCTTTTTTAACCGTCCAGAAGCGCAGAGTCAGGCATTGCTGTCATCCTTTTGTATTAAACCTGGTTTTGTAGAACAAACTTCAATGGCTTGGTGCTGTTTCTATGTTCCATTTAGCTCTGTAAAAAAAAAATCAATATCAAAAATAAATTTATTACCAATCACTTACAACTTTCATTTGTGCTGAGACATCACAGAGTGCCCCAAGTGCTTTTGCTTGGATCAGGTCGAGTTCCAGCTTCTCCCAAGTTCTGGGGTGGGGCAGGAGTGGTTCCCCCAGTGGTTTCTGTGGAGCGGGGTGACTCACGTTGGGATTAATTCATCTCGTCCTGTGGCTCTGGGTGACAAAGGGGATTTCCAGTGGCACAGGAAGGGAGTGGCTCCCTGGCTCCGTGGCCAGCAGGAGCTGCCTCCTCTCTGGCCGCGGTTGTTGCTGAGATTTGGGAACAAAAGGAAAGGAATCAAGGCTGATTATCCTCACACTCGTGGTGGGATGGTTTTACCCAGGTGAGGTTGCTAAGCTACAGCTGGAATCCAATGCAGGTCAGGAAATGGTGCTGTTGGAGCCATTCCGTGTGCCAGGGGGTGTTGCTGTCTGATGGTGGCTGNGTGCTTTTGCTTTGATCAGGTCGAGTTCCAGCTTCTCCCAAGTTCTGGGGTGGGGCAGGAGTGGTTCCCCCAGTGGTTTCTGTGGAGCGGGGTGACTCATGTTGGGATTAATTCATCTCGTCCTGTGGCTCTGGGTGACAAAGGGGATTTCCAGTGGCACAGGAAGGGAGTGGCTCCCTGGCTCCGTGGCCAGCAGGAGCTGCCTCCTCTCTGGCCGCGGTTGTTGCTGAGATTTGGGAACAAAAGGAAAGGAATCAAGGCTGATTATCCTCACACTCGTGGTGGGATGGTTTTACCCAGGTGAGGTTGCTAAGCTACAGCTGGAATCCGATGCAGGTCAGGAAATGGTGCTGTTGGAGACATTCCGTGTGCCAGGGGGTGTTGTTGTCTGATGGTGACTGTGACTGTCACCTCCACCGTGTCCCCTGTTCCATCTCCTCTCTCCAGAGCACAGCAGCCCCGTTCCATGCCAGTCTGGACTGGGAATTCCAGCAGTGCCAGCAGTTTTCCTGGGAAAAGCAGGTTCTGCCCCCCTGCCCTGCTCCCCTCCCAGCCCCCACTGCCAGCCAGAGCTGCTGAGGGCCCTCTCCCACTTTCCTGCAAAGTAAATTTCTATAATTAGCCACATTTCTATAAATAACTTCTCCGATGGAGCCCTCGCATCCCCTCCCTGTCAGGGAGGCAAACGTGGCCCAACGAGGGCTCTGGAATGAAACCAGCTCTTTATCTTTTCCTCTCCTGCTTCCATTTAAAGCCCTTCCCACGGGATGTTTTTCCTGCTGCTGACACGACAGCTGACGGTGCCCTTATTGATGGGCCTGGAGTCCGGGCACGTGGCCAGTTCTCCTGGAAAGGTCCAGGGGAGCTGGGGAGGGACGGGCACAGCCAGGGAGCGACTCCTGCCCGGAGCTGCCTCCCTCCAGCACGGCTCCACCCATCCATCCACCCATCCATCATCCATCCATCCATCATCCATCCATCCTCCATCCATCATCCATCCATCCTCCATCCATCATCCATCCATCCTCCATCCATCATCCATCCATCCTCCATCCATCATCCATCCATCCTCCATCCATCATCCATCCATCCTCCATCCATCATCCATCCATCCTCCATCCATCATCCATCCATCCTCCATCCATCATCCATCCATCCTCCATCCATCATCCATCCATCCTCCATCCATCATCCATCCATCCTCCATCCATCATCCATCCATCCTCCATCCATCATCCATCCATCCTCCATCCATCATCCATCCATCCTCCATCCATCATCCATCCATCCTCCATCCATCATCCATCCATCCTCCATCCATCATCCATCCATCCTCCATCCATCATCCATCCATCCTCCATCCATCATCCATCCATCCTCCATCCATCATCCATCCATCCTCCATCCATCATCCATCCATCCTCCATCCATCATCCATCCATCCTCCATCCATCATCCATCCATCCTCCATCCATCATCCATCCATCCTCCATCCATCATCCATCCATCCTCCATCCATCATCCATCCATCCTCCATCCATCATCCATCCATCCTCCATCCATCATCCATCCATCCTCCATCCATCATCCATCCATCCTCCATCCATCATCCATCCATCCTCCATCCATCATCCATCCATCCTCCATCCATCCATCCATCCATTCATCCATTCATCCATCCATCCATCCATCCAATCATCCATCCATCCCTGTTGCCCCGGGATTTATCCAGGATTCCAGCGTTAAGGAACGGGAGGTGTTGCAGGAGGGTTTGTGGCTGTCAGTGTTTGACCCTCGCTGTGTCACCACTCCCGGGGCCCCAGTCCTGTCCCCACCTCCTGGGTGGGGCCTGTCCAGCAGCTCCTTTTGTAGGAACGCTTCTGTGGGGTGGCCGGGATCTGATGCAAAGCCCAGGGGGTCTGAGCAGGCTCTGCAGAGCAAGGAGACCCCACGGGAACCGCTGGCTTTGAGCTCGTCCCGCCCAGGGCAGGCTGTGGGCTCTGTGACCCCGCATTCCCCACCGCAGCTCCTGGCACAGCAGCAGCTCCTGGAATGTTCTCCCTGGTGGCAGGAGGACACCGGAGCCTCCAGTGATGTCCCTGTGACTGAGGAGAGCGCCCCAGGCCCTGCCCAGGGAATATCGGGATGAGTCCCGGCGGGCTGAGGTCACTCGGGGGCAGCCCTGGCTCCCCTCAGCTCATTGCCACTGTCCCCAGCCGGAGCCGGACTGGGACAGCTTTGGAGCGCGGGTGGGAGCATCGCTGTGCCGGTAATTAGCGCCTAATTAACACAGCGTTAATCCGAGGCAATGCTCTCTCCCCTCGGAGTTACGGAATTACCTCTGCCCAGCCCCAGGACCCCGCGGAGCTCCCGCTCCAAGCGGGAATCTTCCGTGTGCCGGCCCGGCATTCCCGGCACGGGGATGGAACACGGGAGACACCCGGCAGGGCGGGCCCGGCCAGGGGAGAGGGGGCACTGCCAGGGGGGACAATGCCGGGGGGACAATGCCAGGGGGGCACTGCCAGGATGGAAGGTGGGCTTTGCTAGAATGGAAACCGGGGTCTGCCAGGGGAGAGGTGGGCACTGCCACAGGGAAGGAAAGGTGGGCACTGCCAGGATGGAATGTGGGCTTTGCCAGAATGGAAAGTGGGCTCTGCCAGGGGAAAGTGGGATCTGCCTGGTGGGCACTGCCAGGTGGGGTCTGCCATGGTGAAAGTTGGGCACTGTCAGGTGGGCACTGCCAGGATGGAAGCTGGGCTCTGCCAGGGTGAAGGGGGGCTCTGCTAGGTGTGCTCTGCCAGGTGGGTACTGCCAGCTTCGTTCTGCCATGGAGAAAGGTGGGCTTTTCCAGAGAGGCAGGTGGGCACTGCTGGGATGAAATGTGGGCTTTGCCAGAATGGAAACTGGGGTCTGACAGGGTAAAGTGGGATCTGCCTGGTGGGCACTGCCAGGTGGGGTCTGCTATGGTGAAAGGTGGGCACTGCCACGGGGAAGGAAAGGTGGGCACTGCCAGGTGAGCACTGCCAGGATGGAAAGTGGGCTTTGCCATAATGGAAACTGGGGTTTGCCATGGAGAAAGGTGGGCCCTACCAGGATGGGAGGTGGGCTTTTCCAGAGAGGCAGGTGGGCACTGCCAGGATGAAATGTGGGCTTTGCCAGAATGGAAAGTGGGGTGTGCCAGGGGAAAGTGGGATCTGCCTGGTGGGCACTGCCAGGTGGGGTCTGCCATGGTGAAAGTTGGGCACTGTCAGGTGGGCACTGCCAGGATGGAAGCTGGGCTCTGCCAGGGTGAAGGTGGGCTCTGCTAGGTGTGCTCTGCCAGGTGGGCACTGCCAGCTTAGTTCTGCCATGGAGAAAGGTGGGCTTTTCCAGAGAGGCAGGTGGGCACTGCCAGGATGAAATGTGGGCTTTGCCAGAATGGAAAGTGGGGTGTGCCAGGGGAAAGTGGGATCTGCCTGGTGGGCACTGCCAGGTGGGGTCTGCCATGGTGAAAGGTGGGCACTGGCACAAGGAAGGAAAGGTGGGCACTGCCATGGGGAAGGAAAGGTGGGCACTGCCAGGTTGATTCTGCCATGGTGAAAGGTGGGCACTGCCAGGATGGGTGGGCTTTTCCAGAATGGAAAGTGGGCCCTGCCAGGGGAAAGTGGGATCTGCCAGGTGGGTACTGCCAGCTTGGTTCTGCCATGGAGAAAGGTGGGCACTGCCATGGAGAAAGGTGAGCTCTGCCAGGTGAGCTTTGCCTGGTGAGCACTGCCAGGATGGAAAGTGGGCTTTTCCAGAATGGAAGGTGGGCACTGCCAGGATGAAATGTGGACTTTTTCAGAATGTAAAGTGGGGTCTGCCATGGTGAAAGGTGGGCACTGCCAGGATGGAAGCTGGGCTCTGCCAGGGTGAAGGTGGGCTCTGCTAGGTGTGCTCTGCCAGGTGGGCACTGCCAGGATGGAAAGTGGGTGTTACCAGGATGGAAACTGGGGTCTGCCATTGGGAAATGTGGGCACTGCCATGGGGAAGCNCACTGTCAGGTGGGCACTGCCAGGGGGGCTGTGCTGGCTCCCCGGTGCCCACCTGGGCGCTCAGTCCTGCCTCTCACTGAGCCCCAGCATGGGCCTGCCCCCCTCCTGCCAGCTCTGGGATGGTTGGATTTAAAGCCTGGCACGTTTGGGGTTTGCAGCCTGGCCTGGCTGCTCTTTGGGGCTTTTGGAGCTGGGATGTTGGGACCTGCTGGGCACGGAGAGAGAGGAGCTGCTCTGGAGCCCTGCCCTGCCTGCCCCGGAGAAGGAGGAGGAAACTCAGCTGGACTCGAGGGACAGGAGAAGAGGGAAGCAGAAACCCCAGGTCTGGCTGTGCAGAGTGCTCAGATCAGCTTTTTCTCCTTCAGAAAACAACCTTATAAAAAAACCAAAACAAAACAAAACAAACCCCAAAAAACCAAAAAAATCTGCTTTCCTGTGCTCAGGTTCCAGCATGAAGCAGAGTGAGGCCAGGCCTTGGGAATCTGAGTCTTTCTTTCATCCTTGTCTTTAATCTCAACCTCTGCCCCCACCTCAAATTCGATCCCTCTGCTCGCCCTGAGCCTGGTTTCTCCCCTCCAGCCAGTGGGAATTTCCACATCCACCAATCCTCATCCCAGCTGTGAGTTTTTCCTCCCCCATGGCATCCCTGGCGGGGGGCCCAGGCCTGGGCACGGCTGTGCTGAATTCCTCAAATTCCTGCTGGGGACTGGGGGTGACAATGGGCACCGCCCCCTCCTTGTCGTGGGCGCTGCCCAGGCTGCGTGATCCTTGTGATTCCCTAAAAAACAAACGGATCTCATTTTTTGGGGGGTGTGCAGGGGCTGGCAGGAGACCTTGGCACATGCTGGACCGGCCAGTGAGGCCTGGGGGGCACACGCTGTCCTTGAGTGGCTGCAGGGGACAGAGTGGCCCTGGCAGGAAACTCCCTGGGACTTTTCCATTCCCCACACGGCTCCCGAGCTCTGACGTGTCTCTTTTCCCGTAGGCAGGGCCGGAGCTCTGGATCCACTCATCTCCTGCCCAGCTTTGGGCAAACCTCGGCCTTCCCCCGCTTTTCCCACACTTTTTCTTTGCCAAAAGGGGATTTGGTGTCCCCCAGCCCCCGTCACCACCCTGTGCTCTCCTCCCGCGTCTCCCCGGGCTGTTTTTCCCGCTGGTTCGGGAGCTCCGGGAAGCTCCATCCCTCTCCCGGTGTCAGCCCACTCCGCAGGGAGGTGACGAACCCGGCGGGGGCCGAGCTGGGGGGGAGTTCCGTGGAAAACAGATGGACAAACCCCGGGCTGTTTTCCTGGAGAGCCGATTTCCCAAGACAGCCGGAGCACACGGCCGGCTCCTCTCGTTCCGTTCCGAGCCCTCGCACGCGGCCCTTTCCCCGTCCTGCCCAGGGTGCTTCTCCCTGGCGCAGCCCCGCTGGAATGTCAGCTGGACATTCCGGGCTCCTGCCAGCGCCGACGCAGTCGGGCCATGCCCAAACGTTCCCTCATTCCTCCCTCTGGAGCCGCAGCGAGAGGCAGCGAGAAACCCGCAGCGAGAAACCCGAGGCTCAGCCGCAGCCCCCGGCGGACACCGGTACCCAAAGGTGAGGGCTGGGCTGGATTCCGGGCAGGAAGGACGGGGAGGGATGGACACGGCTTTGGAGCAGGGTGGGATGCTGCCAGGAGGGCTCTGGCGGGCGGGAAGGGCCGGGAGCAGCAGGGACAGCGCTTGGGGCTGATGGGAATCCCTGCAGGGACCCTGGAGCTGGTGGCTCTCGGTTCTCCTTCGTGCTCATGGAATGGCCGGGGAGCGTTGGGCTGGGCAGTGGAGGGAGGCAGAAAGTGGGCAGGGGGGTGAGGGAACCTGTGCCCTTCTCTGCAGAGTGTGGTGGCACTGGGTCCGTGGTGGCGCTGGG
>VWYN01016819.1:0-24021 GCA_013400075.1 Hippolais icterina | reverse complement strand
TTTTTTAATGTGCTCTTCATATTTCCTCTATGTACAAATGTACAATATCCACAAAATTTGGGTATAAAACATTGGTGCTCTGCTGCTGCCAATGTGCGTGTCCTCAGGGTCTGGCCCTTGGAACACAAGTGGGCATTATTTTCTTTTCAGACTCATCCCAATGTTTGTTTTCTCCCTTGTAATTTCACATTATTCTAGAAATAACCAGAATTTCAAACCCAAGGGCCTTCAGGATATAGCACAACATCATGCAAGTCAGGACTTTGAGGAGGAGGTGGAGAAGGTGGTCTGTGCTCCCAAGAAACTCCTGATTAAAAGCCACAGTTTAAATCTGCACAGGTCTCCAGGGGAAATAATGAGGTCAGTCACTGCAATTACACCTCATCAGACAGATATGTCAATGCTGGGTTTGGAGAGGGGATGAAAAGCTGACTGACTGAAAGGAAATGGATTGAAATCCACGTTTTGGGACATCTGACTCCATGTGCCAGTCTGGGACTGGAATCTTTTCCTTTTTACAGCAGTTTAGTGCCTGAGTGATGCCAGCAGAGTCATTCTGGATGGATGTGGGTGTGTGTGACCCCCCCTGCTCTTTGAGGTTCATCTCCAGTGAAGCAGCTTTATGGTGCTGGCCCCTTCAGCATCAGGGTGGGAAAAGTGCAAATTTGCATGGCAAGCGAGGGAATTCAGGATTGCAGTTCCTGTCCCTGGGAGTTTGGAACATTCATGGGTGCAGAGGTGCCAGAGGGGGAACCTGGAGGGAACCTAGGCTGTGCCAAACACCCAACCTGAAAGCAGGAGCTGGGACACAGCAGGAGGAATATTTTATGTCAGCTTTCCTCTGGATTCAGCTAGATTCACCTTCCAGAGAAGGGACATTGCTTCTGATCCACCTGCGTTCCCACAGGCCGTTTATCAAACCAAGATGTGCCTGTGTGGTCAGAATAAAATAAGCTTCATGAAGACACACACTGGCATTTCCCAGTTTGAGAGATTCCCTTTTAGTCTGAAATTATTTTGTATTTCCTTTCCCCTTGTTTAAACCCTGGGGTGAAGCTGGAAGGAATGGAGGCAAAAGGATCCCACCAAACCCCTTTAATCCCTGCCATGGAGCCAAGTGGTGTTCATTCACTCCTGAGCTTTCTTTGGAACTTTATTTGCTTTTAAAATACTACTGGCAATCTTTCATTAATCAGCAGGTGCATTTCCCTCTGTAAGCATTTCCCTCTGAAAGTATTTCCATCAGATTTCCATCAGGAGCAGAGATTTGGGTTTAATCCCTCTGCCCATGGAGCCCTGTGGCACAGACACGACCCTCATTGATTTTGAGATGAATGGGAACCCAGTGGGATATAGAGAAAGAGGGAAATCTGATGATTAGGTGATGTATAAAATATCTTTTCTCCAGCAACACCTTCCTGGAGAAAAATATAACTTGTTTCCTTGCAAAAAACCTCAAACAAACCAAAAATAAAACAAAATGCTCAGATCTTTAATCTTCTGGCCTTTCTCCCTTTTCATTCCACAACTGCAGTAATGCTGCTGCTGCACACAGAACTCTGATCTTAAAAACTTGTTTGATTTTAATGCCCCTAAAATTCTGTAACAGAATTTCTTTTCTAAACCCTAAACATGGTCCTATTCTCATTTAGTGAGAGGGTCACAAAGCAACACAGATATCCCAGCTGAACAGAAATATCTACAGTCCAATGTTAGCATTGAACCTGGTACCTCTAGACCTTGAGACAATAATTTATTGTTTATATTTAATTGTCCTATACTTATTAATAATTTTGAATTATTCAATCACTGAAGTATAGAACAGGAGGGGCTTATTCTATCCCTGATGTAAAAAGAGAGTAAACAGCTCCAGAATGCAGAAAAAGGAAATATTTTGAAGGCAAATCCTAGTTTAATGCTGGTGTAACTCAGGAGTCGTTGCAGTGAACTGATTGGTGCAAGCAGGATCAGAATTTGGCTTTATTTCTGTAAAGAGATTTGGAGCCCAAATTCACAATCCTCAAACACATCTGTGCCCTTTCATAGAGGCAGAAGAAATTTTAATACCTTTTAAAAGGCACACCTCTGACCTTATTATGCAGCAAATGGATGCAGCTGCCCTGCTGGAGTCAGCTCTGTGTTACACCAGGGTCAGGCTGGGGATGGGGGAGAAGGAAAAGGGCTGAGCTCTGCTGGGTGCTCTGTGTAGGGCCAGAACTTGGGGGCAGCTCATGGGGCCAGGTCATGGGGCCAGAACATAGGGCCAGGACATGGAGCCAGGACTTGGGGTCAGGTCATGGGGCCAGGATATGGGGCCAGGTCATGGGGCCAGGTCATGAGGCCAGGATATGGGGCCAGGACAGCTCACTCCACGCTGTCATCTGCAATGAAGTCCTTGAATTCCTTTTTATTGATGAGCTGGATGAAAAACAGAGCAGGCAAGGCCAAGTTATGGAGCCAAATTCCTGCACGAAGCCAGTTAAACAGGGCCCGATCCCAAAGTCATCATTCACTTGATTGCTCACGTCCCTGGAGGGAAAAGCTCTGATTTCACCCCCAGCTCCTCTGTTTTCCTGGAACACCAGGCCAAGGCAGCTGGGCTGGCAGCTCTGCAGGGCTGGCATTGCCATGCCTGTCACAGCAGGTACGTTCAGCACGTTCCTTTAATCCCTCAAACACCCCTGAGAGAAGAAAAGGGGACGTGGCTGGATGTTCAGTAATGAAATAATTGTGAGCAGGGTGCCTGGGGGCACAATTCTGGCATGCTGGTGTACTCCACACTTCTTGAAGGAGCCCCTCAACTTGGGAAATATCCCATCTTCAGGCTCCAGTGCAGAATAACCTGGTGGGGAATCTGACAGGCTGCAGAGGAGCCTGTGCTGAGGGGAAATAACCAGCTGGGGTTTTTCCCTGTCACGTCTCCAAAAGGCAAACCTTCCCTGGCTGTCTTTGGCACATGGTGCTGGCACAGGGCTGGAACACAAGAGAAGCTGCAAACACACAGCAGAGAGCCCTGAAAATGGAGAGGAAAATGGAACACGGGGAGAGGAAAGGGAAGGTGAAGACCAGAGGGAAAATGCTCCACGTGTCTCAGTGCTGATGGCTCACGAGCTTTTCCCCAGCAAGGCTGCCTGGAACAGATGGGAAGGGATTCCCTCACATCCCACAGAGGAGGCTGCTGCCAATGGTGGCTGCACTTCTGCTCTACAGCTCTGTGCTCCAGCTCCTCTGCTGCTTCTCTGGGACCTGAAATTCCAGTTCACACCTCAGGCACCTCAGTGGGTGCATTCCCAAGATTGGGCAGTGCTCCTCTGCAGCCCATCAGTTTTGTTGGATATAAATATTTACCATGATAAATGAGCAGGGGGAATGACTTTGCAGCCTGATGAATCCAATCTTTCCCAGACTGAACCAGTGAGACAAAGCATTTTACACCAAGTGGAACAACTTGGAATCGAAGATAGAATTTTCCCTTGCTTCTTCTGGGCTTCCTTGAAGTTAGCCATTCACCTGGAAAAATGCAGGTCAAATCCTTGCTTTGAACCAGGCACAGGAGAAGAATTGGTGGTACTGGTGGGATTTCTTCAGTGTTTCCTGGGTGAGTTCTAATCCAGGTCTGAAAGTGCTCAGCAGAGCAACACAAGCACCAAACACAAAGAGAATCACAGAATCACAGAATATCCTGAGTTAGAAGGGACCCACAAGGATCATAGAGTCCAACTCCTTGTCCTGCACAGGTCAACCCCAAAAATCACGCCAAGTACCTGAGAGCATTGTCCAATCTCTTCTTGAACTGAGACCATGACCACTTAAAAGATTTTTGCCTCTGAGAACCTTGTGGATTTCAATGGAATTTTGTTTGAGGGGTGTCAAGGCATAAGGGCTTCAATGCAAGAAAAGTGGAGAAATTTTGAGCATCCTTTTGTTTTCTCTGCATTTTGGGAATCAGGGAGCTGCATTTTGATGATGAATGGCACATCAGAGTTGGGTCCTCACTGTTGATGTGTGCTCAGTGTAAAGCAGCCATGACAAAGCTGCCTCACACCCGGCCAGCCTGGGGCCACCAGCACTGTAATTCCAGGAATTCTCACATCTTCCCATCCTCTTAGGACCCACAGGCTGGGCAGCCATGGCTGCACTGTGACAGGATCTGGGCTGGCTCCCTGCAAACTCAGGACTAAGTTTGCCCTTGATGTGTCAGAATTTCTCATGCCCCTTTACTGACTCCAGCCCCCCACGCTGTTCTCAGCCCCACACCTGGGGAAATACTTTGGGAGCATCTAGTCCAACAGATAACTGCCTCTGGGAATGGTTATGGCATGGAACACCGCCCTGCCAGGACTCAGAAAGGAACTGGATCTGCAGGTCTCCTCCTGGTTGGTTGGCATCCTTTGTTAAAGGCAAACAACCCCCAGCCCCACCAGGCTGTAGGAGCTCCCCTCCAGTGCGCTGCATTTCATTGTGGAGGAATAAAACTGGTGAGTTGAGATCTCTGAACTCTAAAAGAGGAGCCCACCTCCCTCTCCAGGTGACCCAGACACTCCTTCAAGGGGAGAGGTTTTAGCAGGATGGCAGCAGCCCCATTACTGAGGGTACACATGAGCTGGGCTGGGATTTCCCACCCTCAGCACAAAACTTTTTCAACCCCACTCGATGCAGTTGAGTGGGACACAAACATGAGCATGTGTATCTGTGAATTTTCTGTCTTCTGACTGAGTTTGGGACTGTGGGGTTGCCTCAAATGAGCAGGACTGGGCTCTAACATTTCTCCTCTGCCTCTCCACTGTGAAAACAAGAATTTAAAACCTCTACTCTCTAGGTTTTAATGGGATCCATGTGAGTTCTTCAAGTAGGAATTGCCCCTGTATGGAAACTAATAGGCCTTCAGAAAAGAAGTAAAAATGCACGTACACACCTTAAATATCTAACAATGCCTTCATACAGGATGAAAGCTCCCCACAAAAGCTGAAGAAAAAATCCATTTAATAGCTCCTTCACTCTTTCCTCCCTCCTGGAGTGCCAGTTGTGTGCCGAGACAACCTTGTTCTGATGAAAGCAGTTTTACCTGCTGCTGTGACGCTAATTTTTTTCATCTGGAGAGTGGTTCCTTATGGCAGCTCTGATTCAATTAAGGATTACAGGGCCCTATATTTCCCTGTCCTGACAGTGTGTGCAAAGCAAGTGCAAATGAATTATAGCCCAATTATTTTCCCCTGATTCCTAATGATCCCAGGTGCATCCACGCACCCAGACCTATGAGAGAACTTAAAGAAAATGAAAAAAACACAGCCATGCTCCTCTTTTGGCATCTGGCCCTGGTTTTTATACATGCAAACCGAGTTTCCTGTTCATGGAACACAACCAAGCAAAACACCACGTCACCAACACAGTGCAGAGAAGGGCGTCCTCACGCTGGTGCTGCTCAGTGATCTGCCCTTCCACAGGGCACACAAGGGTGCCTGGAAAGATTCTGCTCCCAAGGATGGTGAGGAATTAGCAAAACACACTGGGGCATCCTCCGAGGGGCTTTCCTGGTGCTGCAGGTTCATCTCCACCTGTGAAAAACGTGAGGGCCATGTGCTGGCCTCTCCATTCCTGCTCACGTTTGTCCTGTCCCTTCTCCCCATGTCCCCAGCACTGTCTTTGGTGCTGTATCATCACCTCTTATCCACAGGAATTTTGGCACATTCATATGCTTGGCTTTTTTTTTTTCCTGCTTCCTGCCTCTGTCTCTCCTTTACTGGCTCATTTTTTACAAAAATAAAAGTGCAATTTGTCTGTTTCAGAGATGCCAGTTCTGGTAAAGCCACCGAGGACTGAGGCTCTCCCTCCCTTACCCCCAGAACTTCAATATTTATGACACATCAGCATCTCCCAGGCTGTCCTCAAGCAGCTGGGACAATTCCTCAGAGTTATCAACCCCTGAGGGCTTGAAACTGAGGAGTGAAAGGCCTGAAAAGAGGGAGAGCAAAAGTGTTCCTCCTCCTCTTGGCTCATCCGATCTCATTCCGGACGCCAGCAGCTTTTCCAGTTGTGTGTCCTCTGTTGGCTCATGTGGAGCAGGTCATTTCACAGGGATTTGTCGTGGGATTAGTGACTCCCAGGGGATCCTCGTGTCTCAGTTCTGGATGCTCAGTGCCTGGGGAGCCTCTCCCCGTCACACCAGAGAGAACTCAGCCTGGAAGCCGGAGCAGCGGCGCGTCTTTGGCGAGCACTTGGTCAGCATGGAGATCTGGGTGCTGAAGTTGGTGCCGTTGCTGCCCAGGGAAGGGTGGTGGTACTTCATGTCCGAGCCCAGGAACCTCTCCAGGTGCCACCTCCGCCACTTCCTCTTGAGCTCAGCTTGCACCTGGGCATGGGAAAGAGAAAAGGCAGCTGTCTTGCGTTATGTAAATAAAAAAAATATGTGTATTCTATTTCATCTGTTGAAATAGTTGGGGAGACTTTTTTTAATCTCTTGTAGCTCCAGTGGGAGGGGTGTGGATGCCTTCTGATAATGGGGCAGCCGTTAAAGCCAGGTGGGGCAGTGTTTCTTATCTCTGTCACCACCCGTCCATCCTCCGGGGGATATCTGCTGATAATGGGCCAGGAAGGCTCACCAATGACATCACACATGACATCATCAGGGATATCTGCTGATAATGGGCCATGAAGGCTCACCAATGACATCACACATTACATCATCCCATTGGGAGATGCTCCACCCAGTGTAAGGGGAACCAACTGTTCCTACCTAGATAAAAACTGAGATGTAGGAACAAAAGGGATCTGTTTTTTTCCACTGGATACCTGGAGGAAGACCAGACCCATCTCGCTGCCACTGGACTTTCTACAGGACCATCTCTACTCCACAGAACCACATCTGTTACTCCAGGAGGATTTATTTGGGCTGCTCCCAACACGCTGACCAACAGGGTGTCAGAGTTTTCTAGGATTTTTGTTTGTTTTCTTGTTTTGATTTTTTTTGTACTACTACGTTCGTATTTTTTTTACATTCCTATTAAAGAACTGTTATTCCTATTCCCGTATCTTTGCCTGAAAGCCTCTAATTGCAAAATTATAATAATTTGGAGGGAAGGCGGTTCACATTCTTCATTCCAAGAGGAGCTCCAGCTTTCCCTGGCAGACACCTGTCTTTCCAAACCAAGAGAGCAGCACAGGGCATCACTTGGTGTTGTTCTGACCCAATTATGTGAGCAGCCATGGGGAACCAACCCGCCACAGGCCAAAGAATTACTTTATAAAAGCCACTAAACTTGGCTTGGCCAGAACTTTTAACCACATAAAGGGGGCACTCCAGTCAGTAAATTATTGCAACAGAAATCCCTGAGCTTCATCAGAAAGGAATTTCTTATTGATACAGTCAAGGTGCCAGACTACTTGACTTCAATGACAACACTTTGTGAGTGTAATTAAGATGCTTTCTTTTTCACTGCCCAGTTTTTGGTCCAAATAGAAATGTTTTAACTACAGCTTGTTTGTAAAGCTGTCAGTACACCTGTGCTTTTTTTTTTGACAGAAGCTGTTGTTGCTGCTCAGAGAGTTTACAGAAATAACCTGGTTTATGCCATTCCAATTCAAATCCTGAATGAACCTGGCCACTGTGCTTGTCCCCTCCTGCATCCCTCCAGTTCAAATTTCTAGGTACCAGCATGAATTAGATGAAATAGCTGTGTCTAAAGGACTCTGGGATAAACAAACACAGGAACAGCACAATCCCAGCATGAGAATGCCAGGACTAAAATGTGAGAAAGTCAATATTGTTCCTGCAAGGCAGAAACACGTTCACCTGCACTCCTCTGTGCTTAACAAATCACACCAATGCCTGTGCTGGTTTTGGCAGTGGGTGTGATCCTGGGGAGGATTCCTGGAGGCACTAAGCATGAACAGGGCTTCGATGGGATTTATCCTGCCCTGCTGAAGGTGGTCCTTTGGGATCAGGGACTGTGCAAGTTCACACTGGTGTTTGGCTGATGATGTCTCATGAGGAAAGGATGGGCTCAGCAGCAATGCTACAGTGCACACACACAAGTCCTGATGTAATTATTAATTGTGCTGAAAGCTGTCAGGCAAGTGGTTGAATTGCATTGAATTGAATTGAATTGGAGATGAATTGAATTGAACCATTTTCCTGAAAAGAGAGATGTGGTTTGGATGCTTCCCCCAAATATTGTAACATCAGGATCAGGAATGGGACACTTCCAAATCCACTCTCCACAGGCATTAATTTTGTCCTAGCTGCAAACATTAACCAAAAACCACTGATGGTTTGGGCTTACCTCTCCATTGAGAAAGCAGTACAGAACAGCCACCACAAATCCCTGGGGAAAAGAGAAAACAGGATTTTAGCACTACAGAAAAGGAGGGAGTGTAGATCCATTCAGCTCTCAAAGGAGAGATCACACAGTCACAGAATTGTGCAGGTTGGAAAAGACCTCTAAGGTCATCCAGCCCAACCATTCCCCCTGCACAACTGATGCCTTCAGTTTTATTTTCCTGTATTCCAGGCTCTGTACTGCCCAGGGCTGCAGCTCTGAGCTCGCAGTCAGGGTCACTCAGCTCTCTGCACACAGCACAGACACAAACCAAATCCTTCTCCTGCTGCACACCAAGGACAACTGGGACAAGTGTTCAGGCCCCAAAGCACAAACAACGGGGGCTGCAGGGAGAGAACAAGAAGGGTGGGACTGCATCAGCTGGAGCTGGAATTGGACAATGAAACCCCGATGTGCAAATGGACCCAAACTGATCCAAGTGTGAGACCTGGTGACCGTTTGTCCATTTTGTGCCCATTTTGCGTCCACCTTGGGTGTAGCCCTGGCCAGGCTCTTGTTCTCCCCAGTGTGTACCCTAAAGATGTTTCAATAAATATCTACTTTATTCTCTTAGCTCTGTCCCCTCTCTGTTCCAGATCAGCCTTCCCAAAGCATCACAGCCTAGTCCACCACTAACCCATGTCACCAAATGCCACATCTGCACAGTTTTTGAATGCTTCCAGATGTGCAGTGATGATGATGTAGACAGGGATGTTAATCATTCACCACAGAATGAAACTTGCTGCTCAAAGCCCCATCCACCCTGGCCTTGGACACGTCGATAACACAAAAACTGAACTGAGGTGCTCATTTTTCTCCCTTAAGTATGAAAAAAATACAGAGAGACCAATGTACAGAAGAAAATTTCCTTTTCATTTCCTAAAACGAGGGAAGACAATCTCCTTCTGGATGGCAAAATATAAATTTATCTTCCATCCTGGCCAGGCTGGACTGAGTTGATTTTCCACAAAGGCAGAAGAGCAGTATGGGGCATGTCCAGGAATAAAACAATGTCCAGCTCGTTGCATTTCTCCATGGTGACAGACCTGGTGACCCAAAAAGTGGCTTACCTGGAATGATCCAACCACGAGCTCGAAGACCAGCTTCACTTCTGCTTTGAAATTGTCAGGGAAGAAAGCAAACATGATGTAGTGGATGCCAAAGAGGGGGATCAGCAGCAGAGTGGACTTGGCCAGCCTCCTGTTGGAAAGACAAACATGAGCCACGAGGGGAGAGGGAAGAGGGTAAGAGGCTGAGCAATCCTGCAGCTGAGCCCTGTGCAACCCCGAAAATTTATTATTTCTCCTTGCAGGTGGCTGGTGATTTCAGACCTGGTGGCACCATAAACTGTGACATTTTTATTCCCAGCAGCTCCACTGCAGGTATTTCTTTCTTCATCTTCTCTTCTTCCCCTCCCACCAGAGATCTTTTTTTCATCTCCGCAAGCTAAATCATCATCTAGCAATGTCTTTGTTTGCCTGGGATTTCTGAAAATTACAGCTTCTGGGAGAGAAATGGTATGTTTAGCTCGGAATAATGACAGGCTACTGCACAATGAATGTCTCCAAAGGAGGGGGATGAACAGCATTAGTGCTTAATGGCATCATGCTGGGTAATCAGGGGTCTAATTAGGAAGAGATGATAATGTATTAAATGTAATCATTATTAAAAAGTGGTTGGCAGAGAGAAAATGAAATCAAGGGTCTAAGGATGCTTGTGGGGGTTTTGCCTCCCTTGGTCACTCATATCCTGTGACATCTCTCCCACTCTTAGAGGCTTCTGGAAGGAATAAAGCTAAGGCTGGGAAATAACAATTCTGTTGGAAATTCTGGATGTTGGAAATATTTATTTTTCCACCTGCAACCCCTCCATATCCAAAGCCTCATCAGGCTCAGACCTCTCAGGCCATCTTCATTTATTTGCCACCTGCAGGAGCCCACTGGGAGGCTGAAGCGGCAGATTTGTGCAGAGGATGCTCATCCCAGCATCCCCCAGAGCTCCTTTGCAGCTCTCACCGGGCCTGGCCCAGAGACAGCTCAATGCTGAGGCTGTGACTGGAGGCTGTGGCTCATCCCAGGCAAAATGAGAGCCTGCAAGAAGCTGAGGAGCTTTACAGGGGTTTGCCTTTCCCACATTACTCACTGGCAGGTACATCCCTGCTCACAGGGATCCAAAATCTGAGTTCCCTTGCTGTCCCACAGGATGTCGCTGTCTCTGGTGATCACCAGTGCTCCCTGCTCCTCACTCCCAGAAGCAGCTCTGGCCAGTGGGAGCCTTGCTGGTATCACCAAGCCCTAATCCCCTCAACATGTCAAAAAAGTCACTCCCAAGCAGTGAATATCAGGGAATATTAACAATGGCTTTGCAGAGATCTCTCCTCTCTCCCCAGTCTCTGAGGGACATCATCCTTGAGGAGAAGATGTGGTGCTGCCTTTGTGTACCACACAGACAGAGATGCTGCTCACAACCTCCAGTGGATTAGAAAATTTTATCTTATCATTGCAGACAACACTGGGGCCTTAGTTATAATATTTTCCCTCCTGGCTGGACTGTGGTAATGAAAAGGACATAAATGACAAAACTTGAGCCTGCTCCTCCAATTTGCAGTCTTGCTCCCAACACTGAGCTTCACCAGATATTGAGTTTTGGATTTTATTTTGACATCAAGGCAAGTGCTCTGTGATTTTTAAAAACTCCACCACCTAAACACTGAACTCAGAAAAATCATCACCCAGTCACAGAATATGTTCTCCCAGGAAGCTCAAGCCTGGATATGCAGGAGGAAGAACTGTTTGGGAAATTGTCTAAAGCTGGTTAAATCTGCTGGATTCTCAAAATTCTCATTATTCTCATTTCCAACACACCCTAGACCTCTGACAGGTACACGTGGTGACAGGTAATTTTGGGAAAACCCTTGTCCATTAACCTGCATGGAACCTCCTCCTGGCCCTGGGAGTGGGCAAGAGGGAACCAACATTTCAGTCACGCTCCCTGAAATCATAATGGAAAAGTTACTCAGAGGATTTTGATGACAATATTGATCCACGGACATGGGCAGAATGGAGAGATGTATTTTGCTCAAGTTTTCTATTGCAGAAGACAAATTCTATTTGCCTGAAATATTGCTGTCCCGTTCTTGCACATGTCCCTGTCATTTCCAGAAAACTGTTTTGGGAGGCTCGTTTTTAGAGCTTCCAGTACATGAAAGCCCAGCTCCCTGTCTGCAGCATTAATGAGGGAATCAGCAGCAGACCTGAGCTTCCAGCCTGCAGCTAAACTCAGACCTTTTGGAGTTGAACAATGCTGTCAGCATGTCAGCAGGCTGTGTTTGTAGAAAATAAACAATACAAAATACACATCAGAAGGAGGGAGAAATGCAAATGGGATATCCAGGACGCTGTTGGTTTAAACCAGATTTGTCTCAGATTTGGCAGGAGGAACCCACACAGAATCACAGAGTCCTTTGGGTTGGGAAAGGCCTCCAAGACCCTTGGGTCCAAGCTGTGCCTGATTGTCACCCTGTCACCAGCCCAGAGCACTGAGTGCCACATCCAGCCCTTCCCTGGACACCTCCAAGGATGAGGAGTCCAAAACATCCCTGAGCAACGCCTGCCAATGCTTCACAACCCTTTTGGTGAAGAAATTCCTCTTCATGTCCAACCTGAACCTCTCCAGGCACAACTTGAGGCCATTTCCTCTCATCCTGTCACTTGTTGCCTGGGAGCAGAGCCCAATTNCTCTCCAGGCACAACTTGAGGCCATTTCCTCTCATCCTGTCACTTGTTGCCTGAGAGCAGATCCCAACCCTCCTGGCTCCAACCACCTTTCAGGGAGTTGTGGAGAGCAGTAGGGTCACCCCCAGCCTCCTCTTCTCCAGGCTAAACACCCCCAGCTCCCTCAACATCCCAGCAGCAGGTTTTTTTGCTAAGAGCTGTTGGGTTCAGCAGTCAAACCCCAGAAGTCTCCACAGACTCTAAAAGTAAAAAACCTTAGGACCATGCTAAGGACTCACCTTGGTGGGATCTAACCTTCAGTTTCAGACAATTAATATTTGTTTCCATGGTAAAGTGTGGTTGTACCTACTGCAGTCAACAGAGATTTCCAGCTGCCCCAGCCAGAAGTGGCTGGTGGCCGGGTGCGACTGTGCAAGGGGACAAGTGTCCCACAGACCCTGTGTCCTGTGTGACAGGTCCATGCAAGGATTGCAAGTGTCCTAGAGCACCTCATGTGGCCTGGAAACCTTAAACTTCAAGGTCAGGTTGGAAGGAGCTCTGAGCAACCTGGGGCAGTGGAAGGTGACTCTGCTGACGGCAGGGGGTTGGAACTGGATGAGCTTTAAATTCCTTTCCAACCCAAAACGTTGTGGGATTCTATGATTCTATGAAGTGGGATTCTATGAATTCTGTGATTCATTCCCTAATGGAACTGAACCATTTTTCCAGGTGGTGAAGGAAGGTGAGGATCTGTAGGTGTCAGGATCAGTTGTCCTTCAGCAGAACCCCCTGTTGGGCAGGTCAGTGAGGGGAATTCTGTGTTTTACCAACCTGCCCTACATTTGTTTATGAGGCAAAAAGAGATTTCCTGGCAGCTCCCACCTCCCTGGAAAATGTGTCCTGAACCCAAAGCCCAGCATGACCTCTGAGATAATCTGGGAAAAACTCTTCAGATGCACGTTGGCAGCACTTTTGCTGAGGAGAGCAGGAGCCAGCAGTGCCAGGATGCTGCTCAGTAATAGAACATATTTAAATATGCTGATTTAATCTATGCACCTGCTGCAAAACCTGGGATGCAAAGATAAAATTCCCAATTGGAAATCCAGAAGGGGAGGTGGTAGAAAGCACCGGGTCTGGTAATGTTGGTGTGTTGTGATGACAGAAAAATAGGTAATAGGCTTTGGATGCTGCCAGGAAAATTAAGGTCAAAAACTGGCATTTCCTTTCATAAATCTGAGAATCACTCGAGGCAGATTAAATGAATAATTCACCATCACCAGAGAGAAAGTCTCAGTGCAGGCTGGGCAGGATTTAAGGAACATATTGTTACTGTTTTCCACCCTGCAGGAAGATGAACTGAGATTTTTCAGGGTCCCCAAAAGCACAGCTCCGTCTGAAGACAAAGATTTATGAGCAGTGATCCTGCAGACACTGGACTTTCTTTATTTAATTCATTCCTAGGAAACATTTAATAAATATCCAGCATAGCTGAAAAGCGGAGCCAGAACAGTGGGAAGAGTCAAAAATAATCTGGTCTGGACTTTTATTTTATTTGCATTGAAGCCAGAATAAATCCATGCAGATAGACATTTCTTTCACTCTTAAAATACTGCAGCTGAGACCAGCCTTGGCCACTGAGAGAGATGTTGATCTCTCTTGCATGTTGCTCGTTATATAAAGCCCCACTAAGGTCAACCTCATATCCCTGGAATAAAAGCATTAAGTCAAGTAAAACTCCTAAGACAGCGATCCTTCTCAACAGAGAAGAGAGATGTATTGAGTTAATCCAATCTTGTTTAGAGATCTCTTTTAGGGTAAGAAAAATTTGTCATAGATCCTACTGAATGGCAATTTTCTAGATCTCTCCTTCTTTAAAACTGAGGGTCAGGGGAAAAAAAAAAGCCTGTACACTGCGGAGAGCAACTCTTTGTTTTCCATTAGGGTCCTTCTGCCTTCAGAATCCAATAAGTATTAAATATTCAAAGAAAAATTATATTTGGCTTCATGATCATTATTATTACTCTCATTTCTTCGTCATTAATCCCAGGAGAAATCCCTCTCACCTGCCACAAGCTGACATAAAACCTGCCCAGCTGTTTTAGCAAATGCTCCATTTCCTGATTTCTAATCTGCTTTAGGCAATTAAAATTAATTGATTCTGATCAGGGCAGGCAGACGCCATCATGAACCAAGACGCAATAATGAACTGTCAAGCAGCCAGGCAGGTTTCCAAAAAACCACAGGACAGGGCTGGAAAATTCTGGGACTTACGAATATTGGCTGGTTTCGTTGTGCCCAACATCTGGGGAATGCAGCTTCTGGACTAAGATACGGATGATGCAGATGAAGAGGATGAAGTTCACCTGTCAAGACGGGAAGAGAGGGGTAAAACATCAGCATTTTTCCCCAGGGAGAAGAGCCCATCACTAGAGGGGAATTCCTCTCACTGGAACGCTTTTTTGCCATGGAGCGAGCTGCCCTTTAACAAGCCATGAGCGGAGAGCCCCGCTCGAGGGGGAGCACATGGGAAACCGACACAGGATGGCATCTTGGGCCTGACATCAGCCTGCTTGGGACTTCGTGTCATACATCCCAAGTATGATGATGTCAAGCCCATCGAGCACAGCTCCGCACGACGTCCTGCTGCGCGCGCGGGAAAGTCGGCGACACGGGGCCGGCGGCTGAGCGCGGTGAGCCAGGGAAACCAAACCAAAACACGAAGCAGGATCCACTCCAGCCTCTGCTCAATCCTATTCGGTGTTGCACTGCACCCTCCCCGCCCCCTTTCACCAGGTAGATGTTTCCAAATGAGGAAAAGGGATTTCAGTTTCACCCCTGACTTTTATGGAAAAGTTCCAGAACTTTCTGTGTTTCTCTCACCATGGTTGGCCCAGTGCCAGTGCAGGGGCGCTGGTTGGGCTTCGGAAATGTTCCTCAAAACCTGCAGCTGTTTCTATAGGCAGCAAGCCAAATTGTCCCTCCTTGATCGTTATATACTTAAGAAGGAGCACAGAGGTGCTCAAGTTCTTTTTGGGGTGTCTTAGCCAGGTGTAATGGTTTCCCTGTGCCTGACCACGGCTTCTGTTTTGTTATTTTCTCTTTCATCAAAACCTTTGCTTTACAAAACACACCTGAAAAACCATCTCACAAATTATTCTAAGCCACCCTGAGAAGTGCTGGACACCCTTAGACTGAATTGAAGTATTGAACCCTCATAGAGCTAAAAACATCTGGCTTGACAAGAATTCCAATAGCCATAGGGTTTTAGCTTTTATATATTTCAGATCCTGTACTGCTGTAGTGGATAACTCTAAAACTCCATAGTCTGTCAGCTACTGCTCTCCTGTTTTATCCAGACAAAACAATTCCTCTCTGGGCCTGAAACTCAAGGGCACCTCACTGACTCAGGCCCCAAAAATCATAAACAAAAGTGAATTGGAGGGGGGAGCAAACTGAGGGTATAAGACTTCATTACCTGAAGCTGTAATTGGAGGATTAAGCCTGATATGTAAATGACTCACACTTGTAACTGTATGAAAAACTCATGACCATTGTTCATCTTGAGTGTAGCCCCTCAGAAACCTTTGACTGCCCAAGGTGCACCTGTTGAAGGTCTTTAATAAATATCCACTTTTATTCTCTTAATCTTGTCTAGCCTCTGTTCTAGGCAGCCACTCCAGGGCATCATATTGGCCATGTCCTGTCTGGAGACCTCGTGCAGCAAGGGATAGACCTCACCAAGGCAGTGGGGAATGTTCCCTCCTGGGATGTTAGACCAGAGCAGTCTGGCTGATACCCAGACTTTAGGTGGCTCTTTTCACCCCAAAATCTCACAGCGCTCTACCAATGTCCTCAAGCAATGTGAACCTTATTTAGTAGCAAAGTTGTAGAGCTAGGAATGGGAACGTACTGATGGCATGAATTGAATGCAAATCTGCTTCTTTCGAGGTCCTCTCCATTGAGTCATCCTGTTACTCATGCAACACAGACAACAGAAAAGCAATGACAGATTTCTGGGGACTTAGTTCAGTTTTAGCTTGGCACACAACCCCTCTCTTTATCCTTTCATGGTCAGTGAATGCTCAAATGATTCTGATTTTTAGAGGTTCAGCAGCTGGAAGGGATTGTGTTAAACCAGCCAACCCGATTCGCTGCAAAAATAGATTATAAGATTTCTTCCAGAAGTTCCTACACTTATCACAACAATAGATGAATAAAACAGACTGAAGCCCATCTCTCAAATAGACACTCTATTTTCAAAGCCTATGAGTGATTGGATATTAATTGCATTTCTTGGTTATGATGCATTGCTTAATCACTCCTTACCTATCCTGAGCCATATATCATAGTTTCTGTTCGTATTTATTTCCTCAAAAAAAAAAAATGGATTTGTGTGTCAGATTTGATGGCAAGTGAAATTTATTAGTCCAAACCAGTATTACCTAGATCAATTACACTAATGAGCATTGATAACACACAAGCTGCTGCAAGGAAGGCAAGAATGGAGCAATTAAATTCTGACTGTGTTGGATTGGTGTGGTCAAGAGCAAACACGGAGTGGAATGTGATATATGGGCTTGGTATAACCTCAGAATTCCATGGCAGAAGATACAGGAATTGGGATATTGGAAAAGCTGTTTAAATTATTTTTTTATCCCTAGAGTATAACCAAAGGTAATCAATGTGTTCCCAGTGCTCAACACCTTGTACACAAGATATATCTCATGTACCTTAAAGATCTTATAGATCTTGTATATGTATTTCTTGCTGACACTGAGATATCAGCTGTATTCCCGTGGATTTGGAGGAAATGCTGCATTACCCCCTAGGGAAACCTGTTGATCATCAGCCAGTGGCTATCATACCCTTCCTTTAGGACAGATTTATAGGATATCAGCTGAAGGAAAATCAGGAACTGCTGGGTAAATTCTGTCTGGCAATAAGGAAAAGATTTATTGGCCAAAAGAAAATACAGGCTCATTGATCCGGGGATAATAAAAGGGTGTGTTTTTTGACTGAAAGCTTATCTCAGGAAAGGGAAAATACTATCTATAGCTTTCCAGGATGATATAAATATTTTGAGATGTGTCATGTAAGTATTGTATTTCTTTCCAGTGTAGTAAACAGAGCAAGATGTCATTATTGAAACCTTCAGTCTGGAATCCCTGAATGATAAATGCTACAGGAAAAAAAAAAAAAGTCTTCTTGTAAAGGTCATAATGTACATGAAATAAGAAGAATGTCTAAGGAAAGATTTCTCTTTAAAAGAGATTGATTTGATTTGATTTGCTTTGATTTGATTTGTTGCAATTTTTTTGCTTCCCTTCCCACATCCTTGACTTCATCTAAGAAAACCCAAAACTAAGTTTAACTGCAGTTCATTTGACTTTAAGGCTTGGATCCATGCCCAACAGAGCAATGTTCAACAAGGAAGGATGGAAGGGCACAGAGTTCCTGAGAAGTGTCCTGGTTTCTATGGTCAGGATTGATTGTATCCAGAGAATTAAAATAAAATGCTTCTGTTGATTTTTCTGGAAATTAGCCAAGCTCCTCTAGAACTCACTCCAAAAATACGCAGCTGGAATGCAGCTCTGTACTGAATTCAGGAGGCAAATTCCTGAGGGAATTCATCTACTCCCTTTTTATCTAAGTGGAAATTCATGGTAGGGCTCATCTCATGGTAATTTGTAGTATTGACATCTACAACTGAACAAGTCATCCAGCTTGGAGAAACAAAACCACTCCCAGCACGTGCCATCTGATGGAATTCAGGCAGCCACTGATTCTTTAGGTAAAACGAGTCTTTCCTGGATGTCCAACCACATTCCTTGATCTCCTGTGTCCACACACCCCCATGGCCACTCCACCAAGGAGATGGAGGCACTCAAAACTACATCAGGTGAGCTCCACCCTGGTGGCCTGGTCACTCAAAGTCCTCCCATGGTCAGTGCTGCAGGTGAGGGTGTCTATCTGGAGGAGGAATTTCCTCACCTTATGCAAATGTTCAAAGTACAGCGGGATTTTATCTGGCAGTGCATTTTCCATGGACATTTACAGGACACTTCTCGACACCCCTTCACCCCTCCCCAGTTAGGACTAAAGATGGCTTTGCAGCCAGCAGAACGTGCTGATACTTTACCAAAATAGACACCAAAATAGGAGTTTTAATGATCCACCAGAATGGGGATTCCACTATTTCCTCCCAGCACCTAAAAAGAAACAAAGCCAGACTTAAAACATCAAGCACCGCATGCGAGCAGGTCTGTCACCTTCTCAGCTTTCCCTAAAAGCTGAGTTTTGCCAGGCTGGGTTGTGTGAAGAGGATTAAACCTCGTGTGTATGGACTGGGAATGCCCAAAACTTGCTTTGCAGTGGCTGTGAGCACTGGCAGGTACCAGATATCCCAGATGTAATGTCAATTTTTTCCCATTGGCCACGGAATGGAGGATGTTCAGCAGGGTGAATGTGGGAGAGGATGGTGGTTTTCTTAATTTCTCCTACACTGAGCTCTGCTGCAGGAAATTTCTATAGAAACCATGAAAATTGATCAAAATCTATGAAAAGATCAGGGCTCCAGTGCTCTCCACCATCCTGGATGGAGGGGGTTTGATAAGCACAGAGCAATTGGCACCATGTTCTAGGGTGAATTTATAATGCTTGCATTTTTTTCTTACAAATTTGCCCTAAACCAGGACAAACTGGCAACAAAACAACAAAATGAAAAACAAACAAAAATCCCCCAAAACCCATCACATCTTTCTGAAAAAAAACAGTGGTGAGACTGGTCCCACTAAACCCAGTCAGTTGCACCTGAGCTATGGATTGAGTTAGAAAAGCCCACAGAGTCCAGGGTGGGATTTATTTCATCCCGAGGCCAGAGCTGTCTGCACACACACCTGGGACAGCATTTTAAAGCCAAATAGGAAATGAGAGGAAAGGGCTGACGTGGAAATCACTGATACTGCTTGGGATACATTTATCTGCACAGTCAGGTGGCAGAAGGTGCATTTTTTAGAAGAGCATTGATGGAAATTGGGCTGCTTTCATGTATGGATGGATTAGTGGAGCCTGCTGTAGACAATTTCACCCAGATTCAGCTCCTCTGATTCCAAATGTTGGCAGTGAAGGCAGTAGGAGATGAAGAGAGGCACTTTTAGGGCACAGTTATTGAGACCTATTTTAAGCATCAACTTTAGGACGATAAAAAAGGAAAACTGACTAAATCTGCCCCAACTCTACAGGGAAATGGAGCAAATTGCTCACACACAGATGCTTCCAGTTAGGTGTATGCTGCCCTTTCATTTAGAATTAAAGTGGCCCTAATTATGTCTAGTGCACTTCATTTTTGAAATAAATTGAGACAGTCTGAATGAAGGTCATTTTCATTTGGAGTTAGAATGTTTAAATAAAGGCTTAGTGTTGTTTAACCAATCTTACCTAATTAGAGTTTAGCTAATCTGGATTAATTTCCTGTCATTTTTCTCTGCAGGTAATTAAAAAAAAAAATCTGTGTTGGGTATTAATATATTCTGTAAATTCATGTTCTGTTTTACTCAGCACAAAAATGTAGGGCTTTAAAGCCCCCATAAAATGCAAAGGATTCTGATTAAAAGAAAAAAGGGATTTTTTTAAGAATTGTTGGAGCTGAATGGGAATATATAGTAAGAAAAACTGGTGTCCAGAATGGTTAAATCCTCCTGTCTCTGTCTCATTGCAGAGGCTATTTATTAACAGAGTAAATAAGGTCAGGTTTATGCAGATGGAGTGAAACCATAAAGGAAGTGAGTAGCCCTCAGGAAACATGCTGGCGTGACTATAAGTCAAAAATGCAGTGAGAAATCCGAGCTGCTTCTCGCACCGAAAAAGGGCAAATCAGGACACATTTGGAGGGGAAGAATGGATTTAACTCCAGGATGCAAATGCAAGAGGTGAGGGAATGCACACTGAGTTCAGAATAAGCATTTGGTTCTGCATCTCTCTGTGGTGTTTTCCTATAAAACCCTTTCAATTACTGAAGTCTGACTGCTTGAATAAAAGCAAGAATGAGGATTTCAGGTTCAAATCCTCTTAACTTGCACATATCCTCGGATAACTCTGGTATCTGCCTCCTTTTCTTAGCTGCATTCTATCTGCTTCTTATACAAAATATCAAAGGCTGCTGCTAGGTTAGAAGGGATGAAGAATAGATCCTAAAATCTGCTTGAGAAAAAAAAAAGGGGAAAAAATTAGCCTATTTCTGTGGGAAAGAATTTGGTTTAATTTTTATTAATTTATTTTTATTGTTTATTTAATAGTTTAGTTTATCTAATTGTTTATTTATTGTTTATTAATTCCCCGCTGCATGTTTAGTGTCAATTCTGCAGGGTGCAAAGCTCTGCTCTGAGCATGGGGACAAATGCAACCATCAAGGTCTGCTCAGATTCCCTGCAAATATCCTGGCCAAGGCACTGGGAAGCAAAGACGGTGAATAATTGGCCTAAAATCAATTTCAGGGAGACTTTGGAGCATTTCCTGGTTCATGGTGGCAGGGGACAGGTGCCACTGCTACAGGGTTTTCCTTGACCATAAAGGAAAGCAGATTTATAAAAGAAAGATAATTGAGTGCACAGGCTTACCCAACATCGAAAAAGTAAATCCTGACAATGGTCCAGGCAGTGATGAACACGGAGGGGGCACCTGAGGAGAGAAGAGATGGTGCTGCTGTCAGAAATCATGATCAAATGGTTACCTGATCTCCTTACCAGATTATTTAAAATCTGCCTCATTTCTCAGAGCTGTTCTCCCTCTCTCTCTGTCTCTCCTGAGTGACTGAGGGGATGCCTTCCCTCAGGGGTGAGAAAATACTTCACATTTTCAACCCTCACATGCCAAACAGGCGACGTTGCCTTTCCCTCCCTGTGGCCACACAGGATCAGCCCTCTGGAACTGCTCCCAGCATTTTGATATTCCTGCTGTTGTGCCCAGAAAAAACTTCCAGTGGTGATATGCAAGGAATAGGGATCACCTGAGATGCCTACCACGTGGATATTTGTATTTAAGGAGGTCACCACAGGCTCTCTTTAGCATCAAGGGGCAGAATTATGTGTTTCTCTCGCACAGGTCATCCAGCTATGTTAAATGTTTGATTTAGAGCAATAAATATGAAATAACTCTGGGCTTTTTTTGCCCTGTAAAGGAGCCTGGAGTGCCAAGTTCACACACAGCTGTAGTTGGCCAGGTGAAGCTGCCTCTGCTCCTCACTCCATGATCTTCCAGATTAGGGTGGGTTTGTCCCATCCTTGTGCTGGCTCTTTTCTCTCTCTTGTCTTTGACTGGATTTAGGTTAGAAATACTCCAGGAAGGAGACATCTCTTTGCCCCGTGTTACTCACAGATTGTGTGCACTTTATTACCAGTGATCTCCACGTGCAATCATACCAAAGTCAGTAAAAACTGTAATCAGTGCATCCAAATTATTAATTCATGTGGAACCCATTCCAGATCCATCCCTTATTCTCTTGCAAATGATGGATGGCTGAAAGGCCAAAAGTTCCCTCAAGCACTTGCCATGCTCTGGAATTGCCCTTCTGTACCCAAGCAACCTCAGGACACATTAGGAGTGCAAGAAATTTCCTTTTATATGAATCGTTACCTTCGAGAATTTTTCATTCTAACCTGCCAGCTCTCCAGTGCTGAAATAAAGAATACCTGGAGCACAAGGTGAGTTTGAAGAAGGTTTGACCTGAGTAACAGAAACAAGACCTTCTCCCATCATCCCTCCTTCTGCCCAGAGCATGGAGAATCATCTTTCCTTTGCAGTGTGAAGCTGAGCGTTGCTCCTGTCACTTTCAGTGGAAGTTACTCCATGGATAATTGATCAAATCCTGACCCCAGGAGCGTCCCTGGACATGGCACAATTTTATTTTACCTTTTCTTCTCAAGATTCTTCCCTGCTCTTATTATTTCTCAGTTTCAGCTATTGACAGCAGGCAGCAGAAAGTTATTTTCTTACTTAAATATAAATCTTTGGCTAAATGGGATAAAAGGGGACAAAAGATCTCTGCTTCCTTTTTGGAGAAATAAAAGAAGTTGATCTAGTAGGATTAATTTGCATAAGTCAGTAATTCAGTTGTGAGTTATTTTGTGAAGAGCTTAATCCTATTTTCCTTACCATTTTTCTTATTTTATATTTTATATTGCTTTATTTTATTTTCATTATATGATTTTAATTTAATTTTATTTGATGTGCTTGAGACTGGGTTTGCATTAAGGCTGGAGAAATCACCAGTGCAGTGAGCAGAAGGTTATCAGCACTAGCACACAGGTGATGGGATCTCAGGGCAGCTGGCTGGCCTGAATTCAGTGTCTGGTTCAGTCCAGAAGTTCTGCTCTGCTGGGATCCATCCTTACAATTTAAGGTCAATGCATGATATCAAACTCAGGATCCCAGTCAGGATCAAAGAATTCCTTCCCAATGCTGAATCCAAATCTACTCTGTCAGCTCAAAGCCATTCCCTGTGTCCTGTCCCTCCATCCCTTGTCCCCAGTCCCTCTCCAGCTCTCCTGGAGCCCCTTTCGGCCCTGGAAGGGCTCTGAGCTCTCCCTGGATCTTTCCCTTCTCCAGGTGAACATTCCCAGCTCTCCCAGAGAGGCCTCAGCCCTCGGAGCAGCTCTGTGACCTCCTCTGGAGTTGCTCCAACCACTCCACATCCTTTTTATTTTGGGGACCCCATGGTTGCATGCATCTCTGCAGGTGGAGTCCCAGATGAGGAGAGCAGAGGGACAGAATCACCTCCCTTGACCTGCTGGTCACGTTCCTTTGGGTGCAGCCCAGGACACAGTCGGGTCTTTGGGCACGTTTTGAACTCGGGTCCAACCTCTCACCCACCAGCAGCCCCAGATCCTTCTCAGGACTTGGGGGGGCTGTCTACAAACATCTGTGCCCCACCTGAGTCCCCAGGTATCTGTGCTAAATTCCTGCTCACAGTGGCAATCAGGATCCCCTCCTGGCATCCTTCCTGGAGGAGATGCTGTCCTTGGGTGACTTTGTGATGCTTGTTTTCTCAGTCTATTCTGTTTGTGTTGGATATTGTGTTCTGCACCTTTCAGACTGGTTCTCAGAGTGAAGAGGGGGAAAGAAGAAGCGCGGGGTTTGTTTTCAGAAACTGCTCTCACTCCTCCACATTCTGCTCCTGGACTGTGCTGTCTGCAGCACGGACAGACAGCAGGACAGAGATCTGCTGTGCTTTTAGTTTTAGCTAGCTGAGGCAGAGAAGTTCCCTGGACTGTTTTTTGTCTTTTTCTTGGAACTGTTTAAACCAGCCCTGGACTGAAAAACCCAGAAAAACACGGGGAGCTCCCACTGGGAGCCCAGGACAGCATTTTCCAGCACTGGAGGGACTGAGACTGATAAGAGACTGAGCGAGCTGAGCTGCCTCCACAGCAAGGACTTTTCTAAATTTTGCAATCTTTCTTCTGAGTGGCAAGAGATTTTGTTGTTTCATATTGTTCATTTTTTGTGCTTGTGGGCACTTTGTTAAATAAATAGTTTTTTCCTCTTTTCTCTTAGGAGATTTTTTCCCCAAGGAGATTTTTTCCCCAGACCAGTTGATGAGGGAGGGGCCATTTGGGTTTGCTTCCCAGAGGGACCCCATTCGGAGATTTCCTCCCAAATTTGCCCTGAACCAGGACAGATGCATACCCCAGCCGATCAGGATGTACCACCAGAAGTATTTCCTCTCCGAGAAGAAGGAGATGACCAGCAGGGTGTGAAGGTACAACCCCTCCACCAGCAACCAGAAGAAGTTGGCCATGACACAGTACTGGAAGAAAACCATCATGGCCTTGCAGCCCACCTGGAAGAGAAGAAATGAAAAGTGGTGAACTGTGGGTTTCTTATCTTCTTTTCTTCTGTTAGAGCTGGGATTAAAGCGCAGGAGACACAGTTTTCTTGTGTTTGGACTGGGTTGTTTATTAGCTCTTATCTACAGTGCAGCCTCACAAGTTGTGAGTTCC
>VWYN01016816.1:15254-33665 GCA_013400075.1 Hippolais icterina | reverse complement strand
GGCATTTTTCAGAAAAAAAAAAAAAAAAAGCAGAGTGGCGGTTCTGGGGTAGCTCTGGTGTTCACTGAGCAATGATTTCCTCATGCACAGCCCACTCCTGGTGCTGGTGGAGGAAAATCCCGCTCTGCTCACCCTGGCATGGAGCTGATGGGATGGGCCGGCTCGGCTGAGCCAGCCTGGTCACCCGGGTGACACCAGGGTCCCCTCCCCTCACCCATGGCCACAGCCAGGCTGGGAAACACCAGGAAGGGCTTTGCTGGGAGAGGTGCCTGTGCTGATGTCCCCAAGAGCTCTGGGGACAGCAGGAGCTGCTTGGATGGGGTTTGTTTGATCTCTCGGGGAATATCCTGAGCTCAAGGGACCCACAGGGATCCCAGATTCCAGCTCTGTTCCTGCCCAGACCCCCCAACAATCCCAGCCTGGCATCCCTGGAGCGCTGTCCAAAGGCTCCTGGAGCTCTGGCAGCCTCGGGGCCGTGCCCATTCCCTGGGGAGCCTGGGCAGTGCCCAGCACCCTCTGGGGGAAGAACCTTTCCCTGCTCTGCAGCCTGAGCCTGCCCTGGCCCAGCTCCAGCCGTGCCCTGGGTGCTGTCCCTGTCCCAGAGCAGGGATGGGAGCTGCCCCTCGGGAGGAGCTGCAGATCCCTGAGCTCTGCCCTCGGTGTGCTCTGCTCCAGCTGGGCAAACCAAGAGCCCTCAGCTGCCCCTCCTGTGGCCCCTCCAGGCCCTTCACCCTCTCCTTTGGACTCTCTCCAACACCTTTAGATCCTTCTCACACTGAGGCACCCAAAGGTGCCCCCAGCACTGGAGGTGAGGCTGCACCAGCCCCCAGCAGAGCAGGACAATCCCCTCCCCTCATTCTCTTTCCCCTGTTTTTCTCTTCCTTCCCCTTGTCTCAGTGATCCTCTGGCCTCCAGCTGATTTCCACGTGGAGCTGGAGGCTCCCAAGGCCAATTCCTGAATCCCTGAAGGGTTCCACAGCCACCCAGGCTGATTCCTCTGCTTGGTTTATCCCACAGTGTGAGCTCAGAGCGGTGCCAAGGAGCGGAACAACTTCCCAAGGTCCTCCAGTGGAGAAAGAGCAGCTTACAAGTGACCCCAGAGTCGTTTGGGTGATGTACAAAATATCTGCCAGGGACAGAGGGGGAGAAAAACCCTGGGAGAGGGGAGATATTAGGAAATTCCCAGATTTTAGTACTTCCATACACAGCAAAGGCTCCCAAGGGAAGAGCACCACACTCCATCCCTGAGTGGCTGGAACGGGGATTAACAGTGAGGGGGATACGGAGGCTTGGCAGAGAAAACATTAATTAAAAACAAAATAAAAACTGTACTAATTCACATTGTTAATGCTTGAAATAAATCTCAGCACTTTGCAGTCCCACCTTTGCCATGGCCAGGATGAGGGTGGATCCAGCAGGGCACTGGAGCTGCTGCTCCACAGCCCCCCCAAGAGCCACAGGACCCACAAATTCCCTTAGAGGCACCCCAAAAAGCAGCTGAAGTGACCCCCTGAGTGCTGCCATCGCTCAGGAGAGATCAAAATAAATGACAGATAAAATGATAACCTTGGCTTCACTTTTGATGTTTGTGAGTTTATAATTCCATCATTTTCTCACCCCAGTTTTCTGTCTCTGTATGGCCACAGGAAGAACAATTCCACTTGGAAAAGCTGTGGCCAACCCTCAACCAGCAACAGAAAATTGTGCGGCCTCAGACACACAGAATTAAGAAGCCCTGGAAGTCGCAGTGCCTTGGCTTTGTTCATCATTTGATTAAAATCATTGAGATCAGCAGAACTTGTTCATTTTCAGCTTTTGTTTTCATTTGATCTTGGCCTTCCCGGGTCTCTCAGGATGCCAGGAAGGGAGATCACACACTCAGTCTTTCCAACCTCATTCCTGCAAGGCCAGGGAGACAATTCTGGACAGGAAAAGCATCACTGGTGCTCTGTGCCTCATTTGTCCTCAGTTCCATCCCCAAAACTGCCACGCTGGGACCTGGAACTGCCACCTCCGAGCTGACTCTCAGATTCTCCCAGGACCCTTCATCCAGGGCAGGGAATTCTGGCTCTTTTCCCCCCATGTCACTGTCCTGGGTTGCAATGGAAGATGTAACCAAAAGTGTGTTATTGCCATCTGCTGAAACCAGCTGGGGAGGGTTTTTTATTTTCTTTATCCCTTCCAGGACCCACCCTCCCTCCAGGGGATCTCTGCTGTCCATGGGCCATCCAGGCTCACTGCAGGGCTGACACAATGACATCATCCCATGGGGAGAGGCTCCGCCCAGGGGGAGGAGCCAAGCATTCCCACCTGGATAAACCCTGGGATTGAGAACAGCAGCACAGCCTGTGTGCACTGCATTCCCAGAGGGAGCCCGGACCCATCTCCCACCACTGGGCCCTTCTACAGGATCATCTCTGCTCCACAGAACCACATCTGGCACTGCAGGAGGATTTATTTGGGCTGCTCCCAGCACCCTGACCAACAGCGGGTCAGGTTGGGTTCTGATNCTGACACCTGTCTTTCCAAACCAGGACAGACACTCCAAAGGCTCGGCCTTCCCCACATCCACGCCCTGCAAAGTGTCCCCAGCTGCCTCCCAGCTTCTGTCCTTGACAAAATCCCATCCTGACATGCAATCCCGGCACTTCCAGCACCTCCCCTTCCACCTCCTCCCTCTCCAGGGCATCAAACTCATCTCTGCTTTCAAGGCCACCCCCAGCCCGAGCTGGCACTGCTGGATTTGCTGTCCCAAGGTCAAATCTCTCTTCAGGCATGGAGGTGAGGAAATCTCCACTGGTAGCAGCAGTGCTACCAAGAATCCTTGGATTTATATCTCATCCTGCCCGCTGAAATCTGAAATTTTCAAAGGTGGAGTTGAGGATGGGCCTTGAGTTAAAAACAGAGGGAAAAGGGACAGCACAGATGTGGTACCCTGGCAGTTATTTTTAAATAAAAGATCTCTTTCAACATATTTTGGCCCTGGGCAGGTTCAAAAACTCAGCTTTATCTCAGAATTAAGATTTTGGGGAATTCTCAGTACCCACCACCCACTGGAGAGATTTGGAGGGGGAAATTGAGGAGAACAACACAAAATTTCCAGTGGAAAGCTCTACAAAGCCTCTAAAACTCTGCAAATCGTCTTCCTCACATGCAGAACTTTTCCTAGTAAAGAAGACGATTTTTCTGTCCTTCCTTGAGGTACTTGAGGCCTTTGGGAAGTGTCTGTGCTGCATTTCCCCCCTCTCTGCAAGGATGGGGACGTGGAATATTCCCAGCTCCTCACCTGGCTCGGGAGGAGAAGCTGCTCAAGGATAAAGAATCCAAGCCCAGAATTTTAAGTCCAAATCAGATGCGAGCAGCGAAGTCATTTGAGGGTTTCAGGTTTACCTGGAAGGCATCAACCCCTCTTCATTTTTAATTAGCAGCACTTCATCAAGCTTCACCTCAAGCTACCTGGAAACCCAAGGCCTGGAGGTGCAGAAATATTTGCTGAGGAGCACCCAGGGGGGCCGGGAGGGGCAGGAAGGGAGATAAATTCTGGGACATTCCCAAAATTCTGGGCTGGCAGCGCTGTGGGGCTGGCTGCACTGCTTGGATTGGGATGCAGTGGTTGGGATTTTTGGCTCCCCTCAAAAACCTCCAGGCTCGGGGCTTTCCAACCAGCAAAAAAGCTCCAGGGCTGCTGTGTCATTCCCAAAAAAAAACCCAGGATACAGGTGGAAAGGAAGATTTCCAGGTATCTATTTGGCAGATAGGGATCAGGCCATGCCTCATCCAGCCTTTTTCCCATTTCCCTGCTGAGCTAAATTGGAGTCGCAGCTCCCAGAAGGAGCAGGCTGGGAAGGCTTGGAGCACTCTGCCTTCTAAAGAAATACTGAGGTGCTTTATTTTATTTTGTTTATTCTGATGAGTGCAGGGCAATGGGAGCACACTGGGTGTCAGTGGGACGGGGAATTCACCACCCAACACAAGCTGGAATTGAGAAAGTCCCAGCACAGGCACATCCCCGCAGCCTCTGGTGCTGCCCCTCTGAAACCCAAGGATCTTTTTAAGACCCAAAAGTCAGAAACTCTGGAAGTTTTGCAAAAAGATGGAGCTTTTCAACCAGAACATTGACTTGAGCTTGGAATTGAAAGCAGGTCGAGGGAGGTGATTCCACCTCTCTGCTCTGCTCCCTGAGAGCCAACCTGGAATGTTGGAACAGCTCTGGGGTCCCCAAGACAAGGAGGACCTTGTTGGACAAGGCCAGAGGAAGCCACGGAGCTGATAAGGGATGGGAGAAATTCCCCTGTGGGCAAGCTGGGGGTGCTCCCCTGGAGAGGAGAAGGCTCCAGGGAGAGCTCCGAGCCCCTGGCAGGGCCTGAAGGGGCTCCAGGAGAGCTGCAGAGGGACTGGGGACAAGGCCTGCAGGGCCAGGAGCCAGGGAATGGCTTCCCAGTGCCAGAGGGCAGCGCTGGATGGGAGATTGGGCAGGAATTGTTCCCTGGCAGGGTGGGCAGGGGCTGGGCTGGAATTGCCAGAGCAGCTGTGGCTGCCCCTGGATCCCTGGCAGTGCCCAAGGCCAGGCTGGACATTGGGACAGTGGCAGGTGTCCCTGACATGGCTGGGGTGGCACTGGGTGGGATTTCAGGTCCCTTCCCACCCAAACCATTCCAGGGTTCTGTGATCACTCCAAAGCCCTTGGGATAAAAGAGGAGCCAAAGGGATTCTCTGGCAATTCCCACACCGGATCCCAGCTCTGGGCAGCCCAAGCTGAGCTCTGAGGACAGAGCCAGACACCCCTGGGTGCTCCAGGCAGCCGGGGACAGTGAGAGGTGTCTGTGAGCTCGATATTTCTGAGCCTGAGAGAATTTCAGCTGGCTAACCATTGCTAGCTCCTTTCCCAAGGGAAAACTTTCAAAAGTTTTCCTTTCCCAAAACATCTTTCCCTTTTCCCAAAACAATTCTAAGTGAGCCGTGGTTTTTTCTCATTACAATCTTCCCCAGCTGTTGTTTCCTATTACTCAACCAATGGAAAGAGGTGTCAGTCCTACTGACCAATGAATGCCTTTTTTAGCAAAGTGTGCTATATAAGAAGCAAGACGATTGTAAATAAAGCCTTCTGATGTTCTCCTTGTTAATACTAGAGTCAAACTATCTTTATTTTGTGTCCTACTGCGACAGGTGTCCCTGCCATGGCTGAGGTGGGATGAGATTTAAAGTCCTTCCAAAACCAACCCAAAAAGTGCACAAATCCTGAATTTTAGGAGCTAAAATCCACCAGTATTTGAAACGAGAAAAGAATTTCACTTCCCTTTGACCAGATTTTTGTAACTCTCTGAGCCAAATTCTGCCTTTCTGCACCCACAACAAGCCACAAAACCAGCCCCAAAAAGGCACAAATCCTGATTTTCCAAAGGCCAAAAACCACTAGAGTTTGGAAGGAGAAGAGTTTCAATCTTTCTTGACCACATTTTTGTACCAGTGAAAATCTCTCTGACACCAATTCTGCCTTTCTGCACCCAAAAGAAGAAGCCACAAAACCAGCCCAAGAGCAAAGACACAAACCCTGATCTTTAGAGGACAAAACCACCAGGACTGGAAGGGAGAAAAGAGTTTCAGTCTCTCCTGGCCAGATTCTTTTACCAGTGAAAAATGTCCTGAACCCAATTCTGCCTTTCTGCACCCATGCCAAGCCACAAACCCTGCCCAGGAATAAAGACACAAATTCTGATTTTCAGGAGCCAAAACCCACCAGGATTTGAAGGCAGAAAAGAGTTTCAACCTTTCTTGAGCACATTTTTATAACAATGAAAAGTGTCCTGAGTCAAATTCGTCCTTTCTGCGCCCAAACCAAGCCACAAAACCTGCCCAGGAATAAAGGCACAAATCCTGATTTTCAGGAGCCAAAATCCACAAGGATTTGAAGGGAGAAAGGATTTTCAGACTTCGAGAAGATTTTTTAACTCTTCGAGCTGAATTTGGCTTTTCTGCACCCAAACCAAGCCACAAAACTGCCCAAAAAAAGGCACAAATCCTGATCTTCATGAGCCAAAACCCACCAGGATTTGAAGGGAGAAAAGAGTTTCAACCTCTATTGACCAGATTTTTGTAGCAGTGAAAAATTCTCTGAGCTGAATTTGGCCTTTCTGCACCCAAACCAAGCCACAAACCTGCCCCAAAAAAGGCACAAATTCTGATTTTCAGGAGCCAAACCCCAGGATTTGAAGGTGCTCAGGGTCTGAGTGTTTGGGACAGAACACCAGGTCGGCCTCACCGGATCCATAGAGAAAATCCCAATAAAAATTCCTGGAGGCGAATTTATCAAATCAAAATCTGCTGGAGATTCCCAATACCTGGCAAACCTCCAAGTGCTGTTCCCATAAAGGGATTTAAAGCAGATTTAAGGGTTCAGATGGGATCCAGCTCCTTCCCAAGCCTGCTATCCCCAGCAGGATAACAGGGAGAGGGAAAACGAGGACGGGGAATGTGGGAGATTCCTGGAACAATCCCTGTCTCTCAGTGTCTGAGCTCCAAGGAGGCGCTTTGGGCTATAAATAAAAGGTAATGGGATCAACACAGGCAAAAGCAGATTTAAAAGTCAAAACAGGTAGAGCACAATTCCCACCAGCCTAGGGGGGAAAAAAAATCCATCACCCCCAAATCCACCAGCTGGGAACAGAAAAAACAGCATAAAAATGTAATTGATATCCATCAAAAGTGGGAAAATAGCACGGAGGAGCTCAGGGGATGTGCAGCCCAAAAGAATTCCCTGGAATTTTAAACATCCATTTAGGCTTGGGTTTAGCTTGCTGGGAGAATTTTGTCCTGGGTTAGAAAGGTTTTAATGTGTGGAGCAGGGAGCAAGGAGGGATCAGGGATTGTGGAAGAAAAACAAATTGATGTTCAAGGGACAAGTTCTTCACAGAGGGTTCAAAACTCTTCAAGAACTCATGCAGGGAGTGCCTTAAAATAAATTTAAAAATATGAAATCTGGAATATCCCATCCCTGGAAGGGCCCAGGCCAGGCTGGATGGGGCTTGGAGCACCCTGGGGTGGTGGAAATGTCCCTGCCCATGGCAGGGGTGGGATGAGGTAATGAAGATTTTTAGAGGTGTCTCCCAACCCAAAATTCCATGATTCCATAAAGAAAAAGGGTCAGCAGAAATTATTCCCTGAGTGCTGTTCCAGCAGGAGAAATGCCATTTAAAAATTTGCATTATTTTGCTGAACTCTGGATTAAAAGATGCACCACAAAGCACAGATAAAGTAAAACGCTGAAATAAAACCCTGAATAAGAAATAAATCCCTTAATCATAAAAAGTCTCTTTCCAACAGCATTGGGAAAGGGCTAATTGGGAAAGGGTTAATTGGGAAAGGGTTAATGAAGCCATGGCCGGGTCCAGCCTCTGACACCCCCACCCACACCAAACATTAAAATCTTTAATTATTAACACCAAGTAGCAAAATTATTAAACCATTCCATTCCTTTCCTGAAGAAGTTGGGGGCTTGGCTTTGGAATCTGGGAGAGCACCAAAGCTCTGGAGGAGCTGCAGGGCTCAGGGGCCTGCTGGGATCATTCCAGACCTGGAAAATTGTGGGAATTCTTTTGGAGGGGCTGAGATCTCTCAGCCAGGGCTCTTCTCTCATCCAACCTGCCCCAGCAATTCCAACCTCCCCCGGATCTGTTCCCTGATTAGTGCCAAGCAGATAAGAGCTAATTCCAATCAAGGAATTAGGATGGGATCCAAAATAGTCCCTCATTACCTAAAGTGCAGCGTGGGAGGGGTTTAGGGTGAAAGTCAGGGAAAAAAACCACGAAATTCCCCCATTAAACACAAAATTCAGGTGCAGGGGTCTCTGGAAAAGTTCTCCATGGAGCCACAGCTCCAGGAAGGGCACGGAGGTGACAGGCAGGAAATTTCACCAGAGAACCTGGAGGAAATGATTTAAACCAGCAAAAATGGAATATTTATTGGCAGGGTGGGCAGAGCCTGCTGGAGTGTGCCAGAACCCAGGACATCCCTCTGGCTGCCCTGGGTGATCTGAGACCCCGGCAAGGGGTCCTGAGACCCTGGCACAAAGTCAGAAATACCAAAGTGCCTTCGATTTTAGCCCATGGGAGCGGTTACCAACCTTATATGAAGAATTACAAACCACAAGAGTTTGATTGCAGTAATAATTAGCTTATCACCAGGTGATAATATAGAATTTTGGGGTTCATAAAGGAGGTTCAAGGAGGCAAGATGGAGGAATCTGGGTGTGTCCCTGTCCTTCTCCTTCTTCTCCTTGTCCTCCATCTTCTGCTGTGGTGGTGGCACTTTTGGATTGGTTTAGTGTAGAGGGGCACTGTCTAACACAGGTGATAGGTATTGGTATATTATTATAAACACAGAACACGTAATATTTCATATAAAAGATTGTGACTGCCTTCAGGGTGGTCAGTCGGCGATGATCCAGCACTGCAGCCAGCACCCAAGCCGGGTGAGAACTAAATGTACCAGATAAGAAATAATAAACAACCTCTGAGAATGACACGGATGTATCCTGACTCTCTCCTCTGGCACCGGGGCTCGGGAGAAGGATTTTTGACAACATTCTCAGGGGTTATCAGCCAAGAACCGAGAGAGTGGAGGGGAGACCGGGATCGGAGGGAATTTGTAAGGAAAGAAGCAAAATCCAGAGCCTGGGATGTCCCCATCACCCCTTGTGTGACAGAGCCGGGAGCTGCTGAGGTTGGAGAGGAAAATCCCCCAAGCACCAGAGCAGCTCCTCCAAGAGCTGCTCCCCAAAAATATGGCTGATGGAGGAGAAAAACAGGGATTCATTCATTTCCATTGAAATTCCCAACCTCCAGCACTCCCCACTGACTCCATCCCACAAAAGCGAGAGCAGAGTGGCAAAAAACCCGATAAAAACGAAGATTAAAAAAGTAGTAATTCTTTCCCTAAGGACGACAGAGGAGGTGATTTTCCAAGTGGTGGATCCGGGTCCGAGGGGATCTTTTCTCCCCTGCCCATATGGATGGCAGCTCCAGGGAGCAGCTGGGGCTGCCAGATGGATGCCAGGGCCATGCCGGGAGCGTGAGACGGGCACAGGAAAACCTCCGGCTCCAACTGCCCGGAGCTGGAGCCCTGCCTGAGCCCCCGGCACAGCCATTCCTGCTGGGATACGGGAAATAAATAAATATTTGCACGCGGTAAATAACGTCAGCAGCACCTGAGTTAGGCATGGAATGAGGAATCGTGAAAATGGAAAAAAAACCAAAAAACAAACAAATAACCCAAACTAACAAACAAACAAACAAAAAACCAACAACAAAAAAAGAAACCCCCCAACCCCAAAAAAACCCAACCAAAAAACCCCAACAACAAAAAACCCCAAAAATGGACTTTTCAAAGGGTTTTCAGTTTAAAAGGAGGAGTTTGTGTCCACAGAGTGAGAAATCCAGAGACCAGCCCTGAAAAATCACTAAAAAATGGACTTTTCAAAGGGTTTTCAGTTTAAAAGGAGGAGTTTGTGTCCACAGAGTGAGAAATCCAGAGACCAGCCCTGAAAAATCACTAAAAAATGGACTTTTCAAAGGGTTTTCACATTTTAAAGCAGCTGTTTGCATCCACAGAATGAGGAATTATGATAACAGAAAAAAAATGACCAAAAATTGGACTTTTCAAAGGGTTTTCCTTTTAAAAGGAGGTGTTTTCTTCCAGATATTCCAAGATTCTGCTGGGCAGCCCTAATTCCTGATGGATAAATAACACCAGCAGCACCTGGGTTAGATGTGGAGTGAGAAATTGTGAGAGAAGCCGAGAAAAATGACCCCAAAATGGATTTCTCAAAGGATTTTCACATTTTAAAGTAGCAGATTGCTATTCCAAGATGCTCCAGGACATCCTTAATTCAAAGTTTCAAAATTTGGGGTCCTCAGGGAAAATCTGTACTAAAAAAAATTCCCTTGTCCAAGCATCTCATTCTTCCCAAAATTCTGCCATGTCTGGGTCCCCCAAAAAAGGATCTCAATGAATGAATTATTCCAGGGTCATTCCACATCCCCATGGAATATCCTTGTGCAGGGAATGTGGAGAAAGGGCTGGGAGAAACCTCCCCCAAATCCCTGGAAGACGACCCTAAAAACACAAGCCCAGCATCCCAAGGAGCACCCCAAAAACCTCCTGGTTTTATCCAACTGCACTTGAAATTTAATCAAATTTCTCCCCAGCATTCTTGCCTCGGTGGGAACCAAAATAAATCAAGAGATACATCAAAACAGAATTATTTATTTTGCTATTATTCCAGTTTATTTGAACTTCGCAGCTCAGCAGAGCTGGGGGTGAATTAAAATTAAAAAACAAAAAGAGGAGGAATCTCCATTTCAGTGGTGTCACTGAAAATCAATCAAACCCAAACCCTCCAGGTCGGATCCAAAGAAAACTTTGGGCTTTGAGCGATCCCAAAACTCTCCAAGCAAACAGAAAATGTTCGGGATGAAATGGAGATGCCTCTTGGCCTGCTGGTTTAAAAAATAGGGGAAAAATCCTAAATAAATCTCGCAGTCCTGCTCCTAAACCCTGGGATGAGTGTCTGGGAAGGGCTGCAGGGTCCTTCTCCCTGCTGGGCTTGGTGCCTTCAGCCCTTTTGGGGTGAAGATGGATGGAAAATCCACATTTGCCCGTGCTGGAAAATGAGCTTCAAACTGGGGCATTCATTAAAGTAATTTTTTCCTACAAAATTTAGGGGGGCAAAGGGCACACATTTGGAATTAATTTGGAATCTTTAATGCCTTCTGGATTTTCTGTTTAATTTTGGGTTGGTGTTTTGGGGTTTTTTTGTTTTTGTTTTTTTTTTGTTTGTTGTTTTTGTTGGGTTTTGTTTGTTTGTTTTTCTTCCTATCAAGGTTTTAAATTGGAATTCTCAGAAGTCAGATTTTCCTTGTCTGTCCCCTTCTCCCCACTGCTGTTACCTGCTCCCACGGGGAGTGCAGAGGGATGAAATCCCAGTGGGAACAGCTGGGATGAGCCTGGGTTTAGGAGGAATTTCCCCTCTAACTTTTGTGTCTGTTCGGGGTTTTTTTTTCTTATTTAAAGAATAGGAAATACCCCTTTGGAATTGGTGAGCTGGAAAGAAATTTTAACTCTGGGGTTTTTTTCCCCAAAAAACAGAGTTCAGTTGGAGGATTTATGGATTGAAGACTGACTGGAGCAGAAGGAGCAAGGGAGCAGGGAATGCCCTCATCAGCTTTTCCTGGGATTAGCACGGTGCAGGGAGACACGGAATGTCTCAGTCAGTGCTTCCCTCCCGTTTTCCCCTGCACAAAGAGGGATTGTGGCTGGATCCCAGAATCCCAGGATGGGTCAGGCTGGAAGTGACCACAGCAGCCACCTGGGGGTCTTTGGAAAAGACACCAAATTTAAATTTTTTGTATAACTTCAGTAGGGGTTTTTGTTCACCTTGGAAAATTTCCTTTCCGGGACTGTTCCACCACTGGAGGCCTGATCCAACAGACTGGGGGTAGCACAGAAAATACCCCAAAGTAATGAGCATTAATGACCATTAATGACTGTTAATGACTGTTAATGACAATTAACGACCATTAATGACCATTAATAACCTTTAATGAACATTAACGACCATTAATGATCCTTAATGACCATTAATGACCACCAACTCCAAACACTACCCCTAGCATGGTCAGAGACTCCTGGTCTGGGAGAAGAGAGATAAGGGGATGAAGAATGAGAACCTAATCAGCACTGGAGGGATCAATAACCAATAGGAAACCAAATCCTACAAACTCGGGGCCATGGAGCACTGAACCAATTAATTTCTCCTTTAGTCAGGGGCTTTGTTCACCTTTGCACCAGGGAAAGGAATTGGAGTTTATTTTCAGGGACTGTTCCACCCCTCGAGGCCTGATGAGCTGAACAGCTCAGCAAACTGGGGGTAGCAGAGAAAATACCCAAAAGAAAATGAATAACGACCATGAATGACCATTAACGACCATTAATGAACAATAATGACCATTAACGACCATGAATGACGATTAACGACCAATAGCGACCATTAACGACCATGAATGAACAATAATTACCATTAACGACCATGAATGACCATGAATGACCATGAATGACCATTAACAAGGATTTAATGACCATCAGCTCCTAACACCACCCAGCATGGTCAGAGACTCCTGCTCTGGGAAAAGATCAATAAGAGAACAACAAATGAGAACCTAATTAACATCAATAAATTGGAATCAATAACCAATAAGAAACCAAATAATAAGAACTGTGTAACTTGGGACCAATGGTATTGAACCGATGAATTTCTCTGGGGTTTGACTGGATAAAGGATGGGAAAAACCCAGTAAAACCCATGTGGGATGGAACAATTTTCTCTGCACAACGCAGGCAATGCGATGATGAAACGATTTCTGCTGCACACCCTGCCCAGAATGAAGCAAGGCCTCGATTCTCTAACGCTGAAAACGTTGGAGAGTTTTTGTTCTCCCTGCAGTTTGGGTGACACCAGGGCTGGGCAGAGGGTCAGGATCACTCCCTGACCTGCTGGGAATGCTGTCCTGATGCTCCCCAGGGCACCATTGGCCTCCCGTCCCCAGAACATCCCTGAGCTGGCTCAGGGACAGCTCGTTGTCCATCAGAACCCCCAGGACGCACAAGGCAAAAGAGGATTTTGTTAAACAAAGACCACTCTGACTTCCTTCTCGTGAAGCACAAACTTGGGCTCTCGGAAGCTGCAGAAAACCGTATCCCTGGAAAATACTTTGGAAAAACCATATCCCTGGAAAATACCTTGGAAAAACCATATCCCTGGAAAATACCTTGGAAAACCAGGCAGAGGCTGCCATGGAGCATGAGAGTCCATCCCAGGGAGCTGGGTGAAGTGGTGCCATCACACAAAATTGGGAATCTGCATCCCAAACCAAGATTAACTGGAGTTCAGCAGGGAAAATCCACCCCCTATCAGCAGGAACTACTTAACTCCAAAAACATTCTTTTCTGTTGAGATATTTCTGATATCTAGAAGCCGCCAGCTGTATCCATTTGAATTTCTTATGGTTTCAAATCTATAAACTTAAATTTATTTCCATGAAAATACTGAGTAAATAATTTGAAGATCAGTAGAACTATTCCTGTGACTACCAGGCTTTTCCACTGCCCCCTCTCAGCAAACAGAGCGCTTTTTAAATTGGTTTTTAAAGTTCAAATCAGGCTTTCCAAAGGAAGAAAGCAGAGATTTTACCTGAGGAACCCTGAGTCACAAGTTGCATGGAAAAAAAAATTCTTCATTCAGAAGGAGCAGCCAAAGAGAACCGAGAGGGGTCTGAGCGCCCAGTCAAGCAGAACACAAACAAAGGGAAAAGGGAAAGGAAAAAAAGGAAAAGGAAAACACAGGGCTGGCCCAGAGCTTGTGTTACACACAGGGAAAGCACATTCAGGCGTCAGAATTCCCAGGAAATCATGATCATCCATCGGGAAAACCCTCCTGGTTCTCCTCTCCCAGACACAGGCATGGATTCCCGCCTCCGAAGAAGCCTTTGAGCAGCCCCAGGGGTGAGAAAAATCATCCTGGAAAACAGCTGGGAGCCAAAAATCATCCCAAAAAACAGCTGGGAACCAAAACTTCCCAAAACCAGCTGGGAACCATGGCAGGGAAGGAGCCAATCCAGCTGAGGAGGAGCTCATTTCCACGGGATAAACAGAAACATCAAAGGATGCAGCACAGGACCTTGCTCAGCCCTGAGGGATCCAGGAGGCAGCAGGAATGTTTGTCAGGCTGGGGGCAGCAGGAGAACTCGCACAGTGCTCCAGAAAGAGGGGAAAGGAGAAAACCCACATGGAAAAACATCGGGAAGAGGATTTTTGTTATCGGAACCTGTGGGATCAGGGGAGCTTGGCTCTGAGCAGCAGCACAGGGGCTGTGGTACCTCGGGAGCACTTCAGGAGGGGCAAATCCCAGGTTGGGATTGGATAATTCAGTCCAGAATCCCAAATCCAGGCTGGCAGGGCTGGTTCCTGGCATCCCGCAGGAATTGCTATTTCGGGAAGGACAAAGGGAAGCCCATGAGCAGCAGCACAGGGGCTGTGGTGCTTTGGGAACAGCTCCAGGAGGGGCAAATCCCAGGCTGGGATTGGATAATTCAGTCCAGGATCCCAAATCCAGGCTGGCAGGGCTGGTTCTTTGCATCCCTCAGGAATTGCTATTTCGGGAAGGACAGAGGGGTGCGGGTGAGCAGCAGCTCAGGGGCTGCAGTGTCTCAGGAACACTTCCAGGAGGGACAAATCCCACCTGGGGTGGGTTTGGAGGATTGGGTCCAGCATCCCAAATCCAGGCTGGCAGGGCTGGTTCCTGGCATCCCGCAGGAATTGCTATTTCGGGAAGGACAAAGGGGAGCAGATGGGCAGCAGCAGCAGCCACCAGGCCTGGGGAGAGCGGTTCCGAGGGGCCATCTGTGCTCCAGCATCCCAAAAAACCCCGCCCAGCCCTCCTGAGGCCCTGGGAGGAGCACAGGAAAAGCAGGAGAGGGAGGCTCCAGCCACGGGGCCCACTGGAATATCGCTCTCTGAGGAAAAGAGGGATTTTCTTCTGCAGAAAAACTGCTCAGGTCAGTCCTGAGAGTTGGAGAATTTCTGGATTATAAATATCCCATGGATCATGGATTATAACATCCCAGTGCCTGGGATGGGAACAGGGACAGGAGGAAAGCTGGGAGCAGGGAGGAATCTCTGGGGTTGGATGGGACAGGCAAGGCAAGGAATCCCCGGTGGTGTTTGCAGGGTTAATTAACAAAGATCAGGGTTAATTAACAAAGATCAGGATTGCAGGCAGGAGAGCTCTCCCAGGAGCACATTCCCAGCAAGGCAGGAAAGGTTTTCCAGCTAGGAAGAAGATTTAGTGGGAAGAGATGGATGTGACACAGCAGGGACAGCTGAGGTTGGGATCTCCAGGGCTCTGAGGACACAACAGCCCCAGGGACTTTGGGCTTTGAGCGACCCCAAAATTCTCCAAACAAACAGAAAATATTTGGGATGAAATGGAGATGCCTCTTGGCCTGCTGGTTTGAAAAGTAGGGGGAAAATCCCAAATAAATCCCCCAGTCCTGCTCCTAAACCTTGAGAGCAGCAGAGAAGAGATAATGATAAATGCTTTATTTTTTCTAACCCAATTGCAGTCACCTAAAATCTGCAATTCACCAGCCCAGCCAGCCTTGGGAGATGAGTCTGAGGCTGCAGGGAGCAATCCCACAAATTCCAGCATTCCCACCATTCCCAGCACTCCCTGCGATCCTTTCACACCTTCCATGAGGTGTTTCTGTCCTGGGATTCACCAGGGCCCGATTCCCAAGAAATCAGGGAATTGGGCTTGAAGGACCTGCCCTGAACCCCTTCCCTTGGAGGGAGGGATCCTCTGGATCCTCTCCCACGGGGATCCAGGGAAATTCCCTTCAGGAATGCCTCCACAAGTGGGATTTCAGTGCCTGAACCCTTCCCTTGGAGGGAGGAAGGGCTCCTCTCCCACAGGGATCCAGGGAAGCTCAGCCCTGCCCCTCAGGAACGCCCAAGGGATGCTCCCCAAGTGGGATTTCAGTGCCTGAACCCCACACAGATCTCCTCATTTCCCGTGGCACACCTGGAGGAGGAGGGCTGGGAAGTTCCTGAGGATGAGCAGGAATTTCTGGCCCACCCACAGGGATGAAAGGCAAAGGCTCCTGAAAATAATCACTGATTGAACAGCAAATATTCTCATATTTGGATCAACAGCATGTGCGTGTTGGGGGAACAGGGAAAGAGCAGCAGAGATCCTGGTGCAGGAGAAATTTTGGGGTCTGATCCATTCCACTGCTGTGATTACAGATGAACTCAATTAACTGAACCTAAAAAAGCCAATTTAAGCTCCTCTAAGATAAAAAACAAAAAGAGAATTCTCTGACAGAGAACCTGGAAATATCGACAGAAAAGCAAAATATGTGGTTGCAACTAATTTAGATATTGAACAATCCACAGAGTTCACATCTCCTGGCTTCCCACAGGAATGGGAGAAATGGGATGGAATAAAATTAGGGCAGGCTCAGGCTGGAGGGAAAGGAGAGATTCTTCTCCCAGAGGGTGCTGGGCACTGCCCAGGCTCCCCAGGGAATGGGCACGGCCCCGAGGCTGCCAGAGCTCCAGGAGCCTTTGGACAGCGCTCCAGGGGTGCCAGGCTGGGATTGTTGGGGGGTCCTGGACACCAGCTCAAAACAATGGAAAAAAGGGAGAAGGGAATGGAGAAGGNGAGAAGAGAAGAGAAGAGAAGAGAAGAGAAGAGAAGAGAAGAGAAGAGAAGAGAAGAGAAGAGAAGAGAAGGATCCTTTCCTGCTGGGATCACTGTGGGGACAGATGGGCTGGGTCACCCTCCAGCAGCTCCTGATTTCCTGGGAGGCCTGGACAGGTGCCCAACCTTCAGACCATGAAATGAGGGAAAATTAATTCCTTTTTCAACTGAAAAAAAAATCAAAAACACCCCAAAACGTGAAGATGTCTAAACTTTAAACAAGGTGGTGTTAAACCCCGCAGAATTCCCCTCTCCAGGCCATCCCAATTTTTCCAGCACCTTTTTCCTTGGAAAGACTTTGTCAGGGAGGCAGAGGATGGATGTTCATGGTCTGCATTCCCAAAATCCAGGCTGCTTTTGGGACACCACAATCCCTGATTTTCATTTCTCCTTTTGCTTTGTCTTTCATGTGGATTTGTAGGAGTACCAGGAGCAGAGGGGAAAACCTTGGGATTATTGGAATTCCACTTTTGCTGTAACCATGACAATTAAAACCATCTCTAAACCACTTCCTTGACATTTTTCTAGGGAAAAAAGTCCAAAAAATGTCCTTTTCCTGCCTGGAAGAGCATCCAGCCTGGCCACATTTGCACTTCAGGTACCAGGAGCAGAGGAGAACAACTCGGCACTTGGGAATTGCTTCCTTTGCTCTCCTAATGTCTCTCCTGACATTTAAAAACCATCTCTGAGCCACTGCTCGGACATTTTCCTATGGAAAAAATGTACAAGTATGTCCTTTTCCCAGCTGGAAGTGCATCCAACCTGGCCCCATTCTCACTCCAGGCAGGCTTTGAAGATGCTGCTGAGGAGCAGCAACCCCTCCATGAGACATTGCAGAGCCATTGCCAATATTCCAGGAAAATGGGAACAATTTGGGACAGGGAACACCCAGCACAATTAAAACCTGGAATTTTACTTCATACACTGATTTTTCTCACACAGGCTGAAGGAACATCTCCCTAAAGACTTCCCAAGCCACCTGAGAACTTTTGGGAATGCTCCTGCTCCGTGTCCTGCTCCGTGTCCTGCTCCATGGCCTGCTCCATGTCCTGCTCCAGTCCTGCTCTGTGTCCTGCTCTCTGTCCTGCTCTGTGTCCTGCTGCTGGCCCCATTGTCACTTCCCTGGTGACAGTGACACGGAGCCACCACCACCCAGCACCACAGGAGCCTCCCCACATTCCCCGCTCCCTGTTTCACACCCACTGGAACGTTCGGTCCCCAAAACAGGAAGGGAGGGCTGAGATCATTCCCAAACACAAACACACCAAGAAGGAGGAAAACCGAACTATCCTTCGGCTGGAAATTTTCCTTTCTCTGCTGGTTTGGTTTTTTTCAAGTCCCAATGTTGGAGCTGTGGAGTTTTTCTGGAGTTCATTAAACAAGGAAAAAGTGACTTGCCTAAGGCCTGGCTTATCCCAGAGAATGAGGCAAAAACTTCCTGGGGGTGCAGCACATCGTGCAGGAAAATCAAACTGGAGCAGGTGCTAAATCCTGGAGAGTCTCACCAGTGTTTTTGCACCTTTTCCTGCAAAAGTTTCCTTTTCCCAACATCTCTGACCAGGGATCCTCAGCTCCTGGGGTAGAGGGAAGCTCGAGGAGCAGCCACAGGCTGGGATTTCCTGTGTCCCATCCCCGGGAGAGCACAAATCTCCTCCAGGGATCACCCAAGGAGGAGATCCCTGCAGCTCTGGCCATCCCAGAGCCACGAGGGAGCAGGAAAAGTGGCCAGGCCTGGAATTGCTCTGCATCCCCAACGGCCCCAGCAGCCAGACTGGGAGCAATGGGAGCAGTGGGAGGCACTGGGAACAGTGGAAGGCAATGTGAGCACTGGGAGCAGTGGGAGCGTGGAGCACTGGGAGCACTGGGAGCACTGGGAGCACTGGGAGCACTGGGAGCACTGGGAGCACTGGGAGCACTGGGAGCACTGGGAGCACTAGGAGCACTGGGAGAAATGGAAGGCACTGGGAGGCACTGGGAACAGTGGAAGGCAATGTGAGCACTGGGAGCAGTGGGAGCGTGGAGCACTGGGAGCACTGGAAGGCACTGGGAACACTGGGAGAAATGGAAGGCACTGGGAGGCACTGGGAACAGTGGAAGGC